>JAPMOR010028513.1:37478-92605 GCA_026543865.1 Argiope aurantia
CAAACTTTTAAGGGAAGTTTAAACGTGACACGTGCTTTTCTTCCTCCTACTAATAGTGTGGCTGCTACCCCAGAGGATACAAAAGCAATATTCCCACCAGATCTTACTTTGTGAAGTAGCAAATTAATCAAAAATGTTTTGCCCGTGCCGCCAGTTTAGTTTAGTTTATATTAAAGCCCCATTTTAAATACTAAAATATCACTAGGGCTATTTTTGAGGCCTCGTAATTTTGAACTGCGGTCAGATGACGAGGACGACACCTGAGCTGACACCCCCCTCACCACACCACAACAGTGGGAGCCCATGCCTCCCAGAGAATCCAGGAAAAACAGTTTGCCATTCCTATTTCTTATGCTAGATGTTATGTGTCATGTTCCTGTTTTCTGATCCATGTTGGGTCATTGTTCATTATGTGCAATAGTTTCTAAAATCCGAGATTGATCATATGATAACTCTCTTGAATATACATTACTGCTTGGCTATAGATAAAAGTTATCAGGCAAAGGAAGACCATAGATTTGAGTAGTTGATTCCTCAGTGACAGCCCATTTAGAAAATTTTTTCAGACCACATATTGTTATTTAAAGTCCTTAAAGATTTCGTTCTTTTAATGGCTCTTATATCAGGCTTTAAAAGTGCCCTTTTCTTCCTGGAGGGGAAAAAAAAGAGGAAAATGTTTCCTGCCTGCTAATATGATTGTATTTTCTTTTTATTGTCTGATCTCTTAATGGAAAGGACTGACTCATTAGCGAAATGTAAATTATTCCAGCCCACAGAGTAAAAGTTAAAAAAAAAATTTATTGTTGTTTTGTTTATTTAGTTTGTAAAGGCAAAGGAAATAATAACATACTGCAGTAAAGGCAAACGAAGAACATGCTTTAGCAATTTTGTGCAATATTCTTCTTTTTCTGTTTTCCATTGTCTCTTTTTCGCACACTCTCCTGTGGGCCCATGTAATCATATGAGAAAGGGGGCCCACTTGCCATTGGGCAATCTGGCAAGCTGGCAGTCCGCCATTGCTTATAATACAAATCGGACAAGCTCCATGGTTCTCGTTTTCTTCATTTCTATCTGCATTGGTATTCTTGAATACATCACAGTTTTGCTAAGCTTCTTTACGCCTTCCATATGAAGATGACCCACTCTTTTAAGTCACGATCCTTCACTTATTGTTTTTGCCATGTATGCGGTTTGAGATTGTTCTTCCACGCCTTCATTTTCATACTTTACAATGCATTTCTACTTTAAAGTGTATTGCATTCCTTTTTTGCCTAATTTGTCCAAAAGAAAACAGATTTTCTCGAGTGTTTCGTACATGTAAAATATTTTCTAATGTTCAATTTTCAGGGCAATATTTTTGCTTTTCTCGTATACGTAGCATAGAAAAAGTATTGTAATCGTCGAACAATTCAAACCTGAAATTTTGACGAATCTACACGTTTCAGACCTCCCTGAATTCGAAAGTAAAAAACATTTTTGGAAAGTGTCCGCTTGTCTCTTTGTCTGTGACAAAGATAAAGCAAAAACGCTTAGAGGTAGGTGGTTGAAATTTGTTATCCGATCTTTACACCAAATTTGCAGATTTCCATCAAATTTTGAGTAAAATATGATTCGTCTGAATAAGAAGTTCGTCTGTCCGACTGTTCGAATATAAGTTAACTAAACTAAACTGGAGAATTATAAGTTAATTACAAAATGAATGAAGTTATATAAATGAAATTCAGTACACAGATTTAACATCTATAGTATTGACACCTATCAAGCTTTGAGCCAAATCCAACAAGGGGTTGACCGTCTGTCGGTCTGTAATTTCAGAAACATACAAACTCGGTAACTCAAAAACACAGTTTCTCATATATATCAAATTTCATATGTGATTTTGTGACTACACGTGCAGTTTTGTGCCAATCGATATTTTTGTTTCAATCGGTTGAGAAAAACGTGTCTAGAACACAAATTCGATTTTTGGATGCTATTAACGCATGAAAAGGAATAATTGTCATATAATTCGCCATGAATGACATGACAGATTCAGTAAAAATGCTAAATTCAAGCTAAAAGTTAATATTTTGTAATTATGATACAATGTCATGTAAAACGTTCTCTTGCCTAACAAGTTTATTAGATAGCATGTGAGAAAGTTTCGGGGAGACACTCTTTCTGGTTTATACCATTAGGAAATAATGCTACTGTTTTTAATGCTACTCCCATAAATCTTTTCGGAATTAGCTATTTTAAGCGTCAAGGAGAAGATCTTAGATTTAAAAATTTATTTCGGTGTGAGATCATAAACTCAGCCGCACCACTTTTGATCAACACTTCAAAGATGATTTGTTGTCAATGTATGACTCCGGTACAATCCGGTTGCAACGGCGACAAAAAGTGACAAGAAAAAATTTCGCCAATTTGGCAGTTTTAATTTTTATTCTTACTTATTTCCATGGGTATTTCTGAACTAGGAATTTATATAGAGGGTTAGCAAGAAATAAATTACACATTTCAGATGGCTCTAAAATACGTTCTTTTGATCCAAACGAGATAAGATTTGAACTACAGATTATTGCCATGATGCGCTTTATATTTAGTAAATAAAGAAAAATTAGTACAAAAATCCACCGTTAGGTGGCGTTGTAATACACACAAAACCATTTAATATGGTTTATAATTGTTAAAGAAGTAAAAATAAATTTGCTCAATATGTCCGCCTTCATTTTCAACTATATGCTCTAATCGGAGAACCATATTTTCTATAAATGACCGGAGTATATAAATGCCATTTTCTATAAATGCCAGAATATTGAAAATATGGCACAGAATGTTGTCCTTCCGATCTCTTAGAAATTATGGCCTTTGACGGTAGATATTGCCCTTCAAATAACCCCACAAGCAAAAGTCGCAAGGGGTAGTGTCCAGCGAGCGAGGAGGCCATGCTATTGGGAAATGATCGCTGATAACTTGTGCTTCTGTGAAATGCTGTATTAACAATCGCTTTACACGGCGATCAATATGAGGTGGTGCACCATCCTGAATGAAAATGATGTCCTGAAAGCATCCACGCTGTAGAAGAGTTGGCATTACAAAATCCCTCAGCGTATCACGGTACCGTTGTCCCGTGACGGAACAGGTTTGGATTTCATTTGAAGTTATCTCTTCAAAGAAATACGGTCCGATGATAAAGGTAGCTGTTAAACCACATCATACTGTCCCTTTTTCAGGATGCAAGTGTTGTTCCTGGATAACGTGAGGGCTTTCATCTGCCCAAATTCGACAGTTGTGGGTGTTGACTTGCCCATTGTGGCAAAAATGGGCCTCATCACTCCACAGAATGTTCCATGGCCATGTTGTGTCAACCACCATTCGAGCAAGGAACTGAAATGCAAAAGTTTTCTAGACCTCTAAGTCCCCGTCCTGCAACAGACTTGATTTTGCATGGATAAAAACGCAAAATGTGCCGTATGAATTTTCGTACAATTGAATACGGCATATCCAGAGCACTGGAAACAACTGGCAAACTCACACTATTATGCGGCGACTGACTGTTGGTTTCAGCGAGCGCGGTCGCAACATTTACGAAGCTGGAAAACAGCATTTTTTTTTTCCTTCTCTACATGGAAGAATGCCAAGTTGCCTAGTTTTTCTAAATTTCTGCATCACTTTGTTTAGGGTCCCTGGAGACATTGGACCTCTTCGTATCTGCTTCGTAGGACGAAATTCCTTTAGAGCTGCAACAGAGTTCCGTTGGTTCTGGTAGAACAATTTCAGCAGTGGCGCTTTTTCTTGCAATGTAGGCATGACGAACAAACTAATGTTCGTGCAGAATCCGCCTTCTTTTTATCCAAAGAAAAATGGTAATAGACATGCGCTGTAACGCAAATTATGTTTCACATTTTCAATATACGTAAATAAAAACCATTTGTATTACAGTGCCATCTATTGGTGAATTTTTGTACTAAATTTTTTTTAATTAATAAATGTAAAGCGCATCATCTGAATAATCTGTAGTTCAAATT
The DNA here is from genome assembly GCA_026543865.1 of Argiope aurantia. Classification (NCBI taxonomy): domain Eukaryota; kingdom Metazoa; phylum Arthropoda; class Arachnida; order Araneae; family Araneidae; genus Argiope; species Argiope aurantia. The sequence continues at coordinate 41,489 of JAPMOR010028513.1, forward strand.
TTATCATATTTGGATCAATAGAACGCATTTTAGAGCCTTCTGAAGTGGGTGGGTAATTCATGCTAACCCTGTATATTCATACACTTGAGTATATTTTTATAATTTGGCAAAAAATTTTTAGTACTTTTTGGTCGCCGTTATAACTGAATTAATGAAGATTCCTCTGTAATTGTTTTTGTTGTAATATGATTTCTCATCTTGTGCTCTACACAAAATTTAGAAATGGGACGTCATTCTCCGCCAGCGAAACAATGTGTAATCTTTGTTTCAGGTTTGATGTCACATTCTTCAAAATTATTTGTGGTTTTATTTAGATTTCTTCTTTGGTGCTTTAAAGTTATTCTTCGTCGTTAATATACTTTCATATGGGATTTCTAATAAGAATTTTGCCCTGAAAGGATAAACGTTTTTCTTCACAATCATTGCTGTTAAAATTTCTCATTCTTTACCAAGATTTGAAATGAGAGGTTTGAATGGTTTTGGCAGCCATATCAGCATCAGATGAACAAATTCTCTATCTATAAGACCATATCCTCCATTTGCAAGTTTCTCTGGAGCAAGTTTCTCTTTACCTTCCTATTTAATTTTTAATCCATTCTGCTGTCTTCACAACAATGTCACAAAAGTCCAGCATAAAATGTAAAATGTTCAGGCTGGATATGTAGTTTCTTCAGATAAACATATTGTTACAAACCTGTAATTCGGCTTCCCAGCATAGTTTGTTTCACTATCAGAAAGACTGTTTTAAAGTCATCATTATTGGACGGAGTCCGTGTGTCACAGCGGAGGTCCCAGAGCTTGGCGATAAACTTGGCGAGCATTTGGAGACTTTGCGATCAATTTGGCGACTTTGGCGCCAAAATAGATTATACCCGAAACTTCGAGAATTTTCCCGATCCGTCCAGTAGGAACCGATATACGCCTCGAACGTTCCTGATTGGTTGAGAGGCTTCTAACCCCGCCTCCTGAGACCTATAAAAGGGGCTGCAGCTGCCAGGGAAGTTAGTCAGTAGGAGTCGAGAGTCGGAGAAGTCGAAGATAGAGTGGACGGAGTCGTCGAAGTAGTAGTCGAGAGTCGTAGTCGGAATCGACGGAGCGGAGTAGTCGGAAGCGACGTAGTCAAGCTCGTGCTGAACGGAGCTGTGCGCTACTGTCTGCAGTAGATTATAGTTGTATGCTACACGTCTCGGCTGAAGATAATCGTCTCTGTACTGTATATAGCTGTCGCTTTTGTGCTGTCCTGTGTGTCTTCGTGTAAATAAACATCGTTGTTTCTTTTTCTACTGCCGCCTGCTGATTGAGCGTTCTCCACACCATATAACTTCCACTATCCAAACGAACCCCGGCGGAAATTTAGTAACAATATGTTATATCTGATATTACTAGAAAATGTTTGTTTACAGTAAGAAACAAGAGTGTCAATGCATCATCATTTTTCTCTCCTTCTTCACGAATGATTTCACATTTCGAAATTTAATAGTGTTTTTAAAGCTCCAGCTCCTTGGGTCAAATGCTCCAAGAATTGGAGTTATCGCTATTTAACTTTGAAAGTTTAAACTCTTCAACCATATTTCAAACGTCAGGAAATACTAAAAACCAGGAGATAACATCTCCCCCAAAATTTCTGGCATACTCTCTAATAAACGTGTCATGCCAGAGAATCTATTAAATGGCATTGGCTTACAATAGTTAAGAAATATAAATTTTTGGCGTGAATTCTGTATTTTTGCTGAATTCTATCGTGTTATCTTTGTCGAGTTACTTGGCGATTAATAATTGGCATGTGGTTAACAGCATCCAAAAGTCGAATTTATGTTTTAGACAGGTTTTTCTCAACCGATTGATACTAAAATCTGGCACTAAATTGCATTTGCAGTCACAAATTCTCCTACCAAATTTGATATATATCTAAGCCATTGCTTTTTTGAACAATCGCGTTTACATACTTCTGAAGATACAGATCAACACACCATTAACACGTAATTGGATCTGGCTCAAAATTTTATAGGTGTCTACATTACAGATATTAAATCTGTGTACCGAATCTTATCTATCTAGCTCACTTCGTTTTGTAATCATCGGGTTAACTTATACTCGAACAGCCAGATAAACGAACGTCCTCTGAACAGATTTTCCTCAAAATTTGACAGAAATCAACAAATTTGGTGTAAGGATTTGTAAGGACCAAATTTGATCCCTCTAGCTCAAAGCGTTTTTGAATTATCTTTGTCACTGTTCCGTTCTGATGCGACTTTATTAAACTTTTATTACTACAAATATTATAGTAGATTACTACAAACATTATAGTATAGTGGTTAGTATAACATTCTTATTTGTATATATAGTATATAGTTTTCTTGTATGCAATATTGTGCATTAACTTCAGTTTTGGAATTATAGTATTTTGAATACAAAATTAGATATTTCTTCATGTGTTTGAGATCGTTGTATCTTGTGCATATTAATATGATCGAACTTTATTTTCTGATTTAAAAGTAAAATATACGGCGTGAGCACGCAATAGTCAAAGACAAACAGACGGGCATTTTCCAAAAATGTGTTTTTCGAATTCAGGGAGGTCTTCGGTTTTGTGTTCAGGGAGGTCTGAAATGTGGAGATTTGTCAAAACCCCGAGTTCGAATTTCTTGAGGATTTCTGAATTTTCTCTATACTACACATACGAGAAAGTAAAAAACTCATTTTTCTAAAATTTCTTTTTACTTCGTCAAAAAGAATATCCAAAACTTCCCAAGTTAGGCTTAGCAAAATGACGTTTCCTCTTTTCCCCATAAAATCTGCAAAAAAGGTGTTGCCATTTCTTGTAATATAAAGATGCAATATAAGCAGCATTTGAATAAATCAACATTTAATTCTAACATGAGGGTTCGTAATTTTCTAGCAGAGCACTCATTGACGTAAAGAACATAAACTATAATTTTTAATTCATTTAGAAAAATTTTCCAATTGGAAATATTTGCTTATCCCTAACGATTTATAAATCAGCTATTAGATCATGATGAGAGCTTACATTTTGTGTAATGGGTTCCTTTGCATGTTTTATTTTTTAAAAATGAAACCAAGTCGATTCAACTGATGAAAGCTGAAAGTATAAATTAGGAAAATAATTATTGTAATGAAATTGCAACTTTTTCAAACAATAGCAACCGGATTATTTCTAAATAATCGTGAAGTAAATAAGAGTTAAAAAAATGTGCGTTTAATTTAAGATGAAAAATTTTAGATTTTGTTATTCATACTGAAGAAGAATTAAGGGAACCAAAAGCTGTAAGTCAAAAACTACATATTTCAGCTTTATGTGATTCTCTTGTATCTCTTGAATATTTTATTTTCATTTTTTCGTCGGCACGTTGGAATCAACCAAATACATAAATTCTTGCTTTGATGGATAATAAATAGTTTTGCTCGTAATTATAATTGAAATTAAAAAATCACTTCTTTTTCTAAATTACGTTTTGCTCTTTTGTGCTGTTTGCATTAAACAGAGAAGCATTCAATTTTTTAGGTCATTTTTTAAAAGCATATTTCTTTGTCATAATTTTTAAATTTCGATGCACTGCATCTCAAAAATATGTATTAACTTAAGAAAATTATTATATAAATGATGATAAAATTGTAACAAACATCGGTTCTAGCGTAGATTCGGGTGCCCCTTCGATAGGCGACAAATTTCAGCGATAAAGCACTACTTCTGGTTTCCATAATGTTTTGTTTTCCTTGACGTTACTGTTGGGTTACCGGCCGAAAATGACCAATTTTGGCGTCAAAAGAATTGCCAAAAAATCAATTGGTACCCGATTGTAAACTTTTACCCAAACATCAACTTCTTTTCTACAATTATTTTCCATCAAAATAAATATATCCATATCGGTAAAAATTTACTGTACGGTCACACTTGGCGACTTTTTCAAAATTTCGCCAAAAGTCGCCAAAATGGCGACTAATTATAATAGGGTTAATGCAATTACCCTATTATTATTACTTGTCATGTCGGTTAGGGGTTGCCATATGAAAAGATTTATCGCCAATGTAAAAAAATCGCGCCAAGGGTGACCGTACAGTAAATCTGAGCCAATATATCTCTTAATGTGAGTTATGGCTTCAATGAAGGTTTATCTTAATGGTATCTCGTGATCTATCGATAGAGTGTTGATAGAATCCCGAGTTTATTTGCCCTCAACACACACTTCGGATCACACTCCATCAGACTTATTTCTGTTGAAACTCCTGAAATATAATTACTAAATTTCAAAATCAACTGTAATTGACGATTTAAGACAAGTTATTGAAAGGGATTTTGTCAGAACATCTTTTGGTAATAGTGACGTTAGCAACAGAATCGTCACCGTTCCTGATTAATAATGAACGGTTGAAATCCGCTCCAGTGTACCCATTCCCATCGCCAAGAATGCCAACAATGCCAAATCACCAAACTCAATAATAGGAAACTGAAAGGAACTTCAAGAATTTTCATATAAATCCTCATCCATAAAATTGTGGGCAAAATTGTGGAAAAATCTCAGATTATTCAACATTTTACTTTTCTATGGATCCCAGGGCATTCGACAATATTATGGAATGAAAAAGCGGACTTGATCGTAAAATCGGTTACAGAAATCAGCCCATGCATTGAATGGATCGCATTGGAAGACATCACCTCACGCACCAAACAAATCTCAAAAAGAGAAACGACAGACAGCTATAGACAGAGCAAATATTATGAAATTCTTGGAGAAATTCCAGACGTAAAAAATATTGCTAAATGTACAAGAAATAGAAGCGAAGATATCATTTGCTCTAGAATTTCTACCAAAACACTAATTACACCTGGCCTACATCGTTTTAACCTGTCGAATCAACCAAATTGCGAAACATGCCATTTGGATCATATCTTACTGCACTGCCGAAAATACACAAGCATCAGACGTTCCCTCTGGTCGAAGTTGGTCCTCAACTCTCTTTCAACCAGTAATTTTAAACAACTCACGAGCAAAGCATTTGCAGATAAACTGTCTCTTCATATTTTCCTTCAACACTTGACATTTTTTGACATTTATTAACTGGAGATATTGTTGAACGCTGGGATGACAGCCTTTGCAGCTAGAGTTGCTAGAAGAACTATTTCTCCTGCTTGTTTGAAGTAGCATATTGGCGATAATACACAAAGGGCACCTTTTGCATAGTATTTTGATCAGTGCAAATTGCTAGACAGTTTCTACTCTGGTACACTATATTTTTAAAAAACCCTACTATTTTATAAACTTTTAGTTAAAATGCAGAATCATCCACTTATTTGGCGCGATTCTTTTTGGTGCGTTTATTGATAATCAATTTCGCTTTTTCGTATTATCTTCTGGAGTGGTTGCAACTTCAAGGAAATAAGAAACGAGTTGGCGCTTTTGAAATCGCGCCAAGCTGCGTCAGATACTACACTTTTACCAAATTTTCGTGAAACGTGTTGTTATGAAATATTTATACATAATTTCTATTCCTTTATACAACAGTTTTGATAAGTGTACACATTTGACTAAATTTAAGACAAAAATTGAATTTCATTCATAATTCTCTAAATTCGGCAAGGTTAACATAAATAAGATTTCACGAAAAAGAATGACTTTGGCAATGGAAGTGTACTATGTTTTTTAATTTAATCTGTACTTTTCCATTAGGTCAACAAAAGCTATTATCAGAAACAAATATTGTCATCATTTGTCATTTTTCTGTTTGTACCTAAATCGCGATTTTAAAACTTGAGAACTCAGCATTACATCAGATATTCGCCAAATGAATTTTTTTCAAACGATATCTTGCCAAATTAAAATAAAAATGGATAGCATATAGGTTAACAAACGTAACTGAGAGGAACAGTACCGTTTTTTAAAATTTAAACGGTCTTTTTCGTTGAGTCAACAGCCGTTATTGCCAGAAAAAAAACATAGTCACAATATGTCAATTTTCTCTTAGTTTTTGTAATTTGACAATTCGGTGTTACATCATATATATTTATCAAACGAAACTTTTTCAAAATATATCTTGCTAAGTTAATGACGATGGCTAATCTAGAGGTTGGCGAAAAAAAATTGAGATTCATCAGTGAGTGGACAGAGCAGCAGTGTTATCTAAATTCTTACAGTTGCCAATTCGCAAATAATTACGGTAATCTCGCCCTTGCTATCAGCTAAAAGTTTTCGATTCAATTTGAATTCGAAATATTTTGTGGTTTTATCTTACTTTTGTTACTGTCGAGATAACTCATTTGTTTTTCTAGTATTTGGAAATTACCAGATTATTAGAGTTTCTTAATCAACAGATTGTTACAATAAAGCCACTGCACTCCTAGGACAATCACTCGGATGAAAAAGTATGAGGTTAAAGTAGTTTAGAAGCCGAAGCTCTCGATTGGCTGTTGAAACTCCAAAAACTGAACGAAGTTTTTTTGAATGAAGCCAATTTTGGAACATTTTGCCCAACCTTCAAGATATCCATGCCTCCGAAATTTCTCTCTTATAAGGTGAGATTCATTTTAAGTCTTTTTTTTTTAAACTTGATAATGTTTATAAGATGACATATTTTCTTTAAATTACATGGTTCAAAATTGGTAACGGCAGCTACCAAATTTAGTACGTCTTCTTGTCAAGAAATTATATTCCTAAATTTTAATTAGATATTTTTAATTAATAAAAATTAATCATTATGTAATATTTTTTTTTCCCAATAACTCTAGTGGATAACATTGCACAAAATATTTTTATATTTCTTTATAATTAAAGAACGTTTTTCATTAATAATTTGATTTCTCTGTATCCTTTTCATTTTTAATAAAAGTTTTGAAACTAATTTTAAAACTGCAAATAATGTTCATTATTGTTGTATTAGTTTTTAATATCATTAATTTATCAACTTATTTTGTCGTATGTTTTTACAAATGTGATACAATAAAAAAAAATTTCGAAGCAGAATTACATTTTTTTTTGAAATTATATTTTTAGGTTGTTATACGCTATTTAGATTTTCCAACAAATAGTGTAAAATTAGGACATCGCTACTTAAAGACTGAAATGGCTAAAGCGATCAAGTCTAACACATTATGTTAGAATCGATCATTTCGATACAACAATGTTTTAGAAAAGAATATAAGAAATTTAAGATTTTTTCCTTTCTGTCTAATTAATCAAAATAGATTGGGTAAAACAGTTTCCATGTAACACGAATTCTCTCTTATACATAATACTCTCTCATCTAAATCGCTTGCCGACACTGTCCTCAAAGTTTTGTAAAAAAAAGGTCAATTTTTTTTATTTTGATATATTTTAATCGGTTCTTTTTGTTTACCTTTCCTTGATGTCATTTGGAGACTGAACTTTATGAATTTAGTTACGATATCATGCAGTTTTCTAGGTACTATTCCGTTAGAAAGCGTGGCTTTGGATGAAGAGCGAGCCAATCGTCGCCAAGCGTTATTACGTTAACGCCAACATTCATCGTTAAAATTTGATTATGAGAGTTACTGTTGAGAGCTGAGAGGTGGCCTGCTGACTAAAGAGTGTTATTTTCTATCGATTCTACAGAAATAATTTCAAAACCCGGATTAGCATTAATGCGAAAGTCGCCAAATTATGTCCAAAAGTATCAAAAGCAAACTTGCGTTTCACCTCATAAGCTTGTTATATTATTTTAGCTACAGGTTATTTAGCTGTTTTATGTTGAAAGTAACAGATCGATATTATACAGAATAATTTAATTCCCTTACACATACACAGGTACCTTAACTTCAGAAGCATAATAGCTATAATCATAAAAGTGGTATCTAGGTATAGCAAGACGGTAAGGTGCTGTGCGCTTACAATGCCACCTGATGGCGAATTCTGAAGTATTCATATATCGAAAATGACACAGGATGGGATGAAGATACAAGTTATAAAGATTCAGAGCATTATCACTTTAGTACAAAAAGACGCACATTAATACTAAGATCAAAATGCTCAAAAATACAAACTTGAGTGTTCGCACTTTTAAAGCTATGACGACACAAAACGTGTTAAAAAAGCGGAAAATGCAAGCAGTTATTTCAAAATATCTTTATTTTCGTTGTCCAAACTATCCTCTATCATGTATTATATAGATTTGCACCATTATTTGAATTTCACTTTGAATACTTCTAACATATCAAATTAAAAGGCACTTTTTTTTACCAAAAACGAATATTTTCTCTTTTTATCTATGTCTTGTGAAGTCACAAGTTCGGAAGACGCGGAACAAACTTGCAATTTAAGCGTTCTGTTTTTATTATTAATTTGTCTTTTTGAATTAAATCCACAACATTCTACAATTAGTAATTGGCAATATTTCCCCATCTCATACCGATTGTGAGATAAGAATTCTAACTCTTGAATTATTCACCAGGTAGCTCAACAGGTTGTCTCATATTATATTATACCTAGTATACTATATAATATCGATATTATTATGCCTAGAATGCTGTTATTATTATAGTTCGGAAGTTAAAAGGAATGTAAGGGATTCAAATGGGTATTCTGCTAAATAATAATGATAAAAGGAAACAATATGGTAGAAATACCGTATGTAGTTTGATTTTTGAGATTCAAAACCTTCCCTAAGACTATTCAGTCTCACGTAATGCATAACATATGTCCTCGTTTAATTTCATTGCCGAATCTTGCAACAGGACAAAAATCGTGTCATTACAGCCTGGAAAGTTCAGATAAAGTTTAGATTATTATACAAGGCTGCGATTCTGAAGGGACTGTGATGTCACTTGTATGTATTGGTGCGAATAAGATTGATTGATTGATGTATTAGTGTCCTCCAATTCTTACTCCATTGATGCTAAGAGCTATACTACTTCAATGCTACTCCATTGAAGAAGAGCTATACAGATTGAAAGTATGAATGAGGTTTACCATTCCATCAAACCACACCAGTGGATCCATCGGCAACATAGTTACTTTGGCATTATCTAATGTGGAGAACGATGCAACTTTTGGCGTGCCTTGGCGGAGAAGACTGTCAACAATTTTTGAAGTTGCAATCCATGCACACCATATGTTTGGCATAGCATGAACAAAAATGATTTTTGTATTAGTAAAAACAATCAAATCAAATCAAGCTCTTCGGAATGCTGCTTCTATATCTTTCCTCTATTATGAACGTATGAGAGTTAAAATTTGCTTCACGGGTGGGCACATTGCCAAAAGTGATACGCTCGAATTCATAGCGAATATAGCAACTCATGTAATCATTCAGAATAAATAACAACCCCCCTTGAATCTCGGTGTTGTCGACTTCCTCCTTTACGATGATTAGAACCTTGTAAAGTCTCAGTTGTAAAGTTCCAGCCTATAAATCTCCCTCTCTCTCTATATATAAATATATATGTGTGTATCTGTGTGAGTTACCATGAATGTTCAAAATTGGAGAATGTCGACACTCACCGGTGAATGTCAGCATATACCAAATACCTCGATGAAAGACCGAACATTTTACTATATTCTTATACATTCGGACTATCACCGGTGTATGTCGACAAGCACCGACATGCTCTGGTGGAGGTCGAAACGAGACACCGATGTCCACCCAGAGGCGACACCACCGTGCGAATCCAAGTCCCTGATGTCGATCGTGGTCGTACAGATGTCCGAAATGCGTTGGCGGTTGTTGGAATAGAAGACTCCGACTTTTATAAATTAGCAAACAAAAATGGTACCCTCAAGCAGCTTTATACCCGTAATCAGTTTGTAATTTGTAAAGAAACTTTATTTTCCATAGATGAAATTTCTTCTCAAGAAGTGTCGCTGAGCCGGCGTCCTGGCATAGGGGTAGCGCGTCTTCCTCGTGATTTGGGCGTCCCGGGTTCGAGTCCCGGTTTGGGCATGGTTGTTCTTTCGTTGTTCTATCTGTGAGATGTGTGAATGTGCCCTCCTATAAAAAGGGGTTGTGCAAGCGAATGAGTGATGCGTGAGTAGCTAAGTCGTACTCTTGACCCTAGTTGGCGCTACTATAAAAACAAGAGACGCTCCCCTCCAGGCTTAAATCGGCTGTCTCTGAACAGCGGGGCTTGTCCGTGGCAAGTGCCATAAGAAACAACACACAACAACAGTGTCGCTGAGAGAAGCCTCTGCAGCTAATTCGAGAAGTGGAGGGCAAGGCCATACACTCTCTCATTGCAAAAAGAGATGATTTACTACTAAATACAATTGCAAAAGCAAGGGACTCTTGGGCAATTCAAAGTGCCATAACAGTTTAAATGATTTTAACAAATAAGATAGTATAACGCCAATCACATAATACTATAGCTTTAAGTTTAATAGTTTAATTACTATAGTTTTATTAGCCTTAAGTTTAATAGATTAATTACTATAGTTTTTTAAGTTTAATTACTTTAGCTTTCTCTTATTTTGACATTATCATTTATAATATGTTTTACTAATAAAGTATGATTTAAAAACGTAACAAAAACATTTTTTCAACATTCATCATCAGTGCATGGCGATTGTCGTTGATAGTCCGAATGTATAAGAATATCATAAAATCTTCAGTCTTTCGCCGAGGTATTTGGTATATGCTGACATTCACCGGTGAGAGTCGACATTCTCCAGATATGTAACGTTAACGTACGTGGCACAAAAATCACTCCTATTGCTTATTACAGAAGGGCAATAGTAAAATGTAAACGAAACGTCATACAAGGGTTTCAGACTTATTCAAACTTATACAAAGTTTTTTTTTCAGACTTATACAAAGTTTAAGCGAGAGTGGAAATAGGTCAAATGAATAATCTTTATGACTTTTCTATGAAAATTCATGTTCATATCTTACAAATTATTAGCTCATAAAAATGGTTTATCTTGAAATAAAAAAAAAATCTTTTTTGATAATATCAATTTTATTTCTACGCACTTTTTTTTTGAAAAAGAAATTTACTTTAGTTTCAGTTTGAAGAAATGTTACAATGAAATTCAAATTCATCCATTAAAACTCTCAACCGCATGCTTTAGCCAATGTTAAAATTAACATTTAAAGAAAATTGCCTTCTTCAGGTGTTACTTTCGAAGTCGAACCTTTGCTTACTATTTCATTTCGTAATATATACATTTTTTTTAAATTGCACTGTAGTACTTATAGTATTCTGATTCAATAAAATTCATATCTTTCAGTCGTACCAAATAACACATTGAAAGTTAAAAAAAAATACATTCCATATTCATTATTTTACTGCTTAAAAATTCAATAATGTAGGCGAACAAGCTGGTCGCCAAAGGCGGCTAATTGTGACGAATTGTTCTAGTATTTTTATTTTCACCTATATGAAGTGAAGTTACTGAGAAGCTTTTTCGGCGTGTGCAGGACTTTGGAGATGGAAAAGAGGTGAAACTCACAATGGAAGATTCGAATGCGGAGGATCGGAAACCTTCTTCTTCAAGTAGTCGCCCAAGACGGCTCTCCAGAACCGCCAAGGTCAGTGAATTCCTGAATCTTCTGTCTCTAAAATGCACAAAAAATAAATACCTACAAAAAGCCATCTAATTTTTCACTCGTTCATCCTATTTAGCTTTAAAAAATTCTCATAAATGCTCTAATGTTTGTTTTTAAAGCACCGCTTAAATATGCGCATAATATCTCTAAAATTATCCATGCAGAATTTCTTCAAATAAACAAGAATTGATTTCGATATCTGATGCTCTTTCATTTCGTTGTGGTTAGGTTTAGTTTACTTATAAAAAGTGAACGCAAGATTTGTATTTCCCACCAATCGTGCTGTAAAGAGTTAGAAACCCTATCAAACAAACAATTTGGCAGCTGATAATTTTGAGTTAGTAAAAATGGAGCGTTATAAGACAGAACAACGTGTTTTCATTGTTGAACAATATTTCAAAAACAATGAAAGCCTGGTTGCCACAGTTCAAAAATTTGAGAATTGGCCCCTTAGATCGTGCGGTTTAACACCATTGGGATTCTTTTTATGGTGTTATTTGAAGTGAAAGGTGTATGTCAACAAGCCCACAAACACGTGTGCATTGGAGGAGTATGTTCAACGCTGTATCGACGACATTCAGCCACATTTATATAGAATTGTCATGGAAAATTTCGACAAAAGAATACTACGTGCCAGCAAAGTCGTGGAGGCCATTTGCCCTATGTGTTATTCCATACATAACTCTGACCTGTGTGTTTCACGATTCAATAAAAATATAATAATTTAAAGAAAAAAACTATGCTTTCTATTTCATTCAAATCTTGCGTTAACACGTTGTTCTATCGTTAATGCTTCATTTTTACGAACCCTAAACTATCAGCTGCCAAATGATTTTTTTTAAAATAGGGTATCCAGCACTTTACTGCAGGAATGGTGGCAAATTCAAATCTTGCATTCATTTCGGGACACTTTTTTTAACGTTCCGTTTGAAAGCAACAAGAGAGTTATTTTGAAACTCGCCTCTCAAACACATTTCAAATTACCTGGAGGCCACCTGAGCTGGCATCCTGTTCTCTCATTGTTTCAGTCAAGCGTCCTCTCGTTGCGAGTCAGCTTTCTTATATCTTTAAAAAGGATAAACTGTCGAAATAAAGCAAGTTATATAACTTATGAAGTTATGGGATTAGTAACCATTAAAAATAGCTATAGAATAAGAGATAGTTTTGCAAAAAATTTGAACTCCAGATTTTGACAAATTCTATCGTTTCAGACTTCGCTGAGTCCGAAAAACATGTTCTTGTCAATTAATCTGTGAACACGATAACACATTGAGCTAGGTAGCTGAAATTTGGTATATGGAATTACGAACCAAATTTGTAGATTTCTATCAAATTTTGAACGAAATCCTTTCACAGGAAACCTGTCTGTCTAGTTGTTTATGTAAAAGTGAAGATACTTAATATAAAACATAAAGAACTAGATAGATAAAATTTGGTATGTAAGTTTAGCATTTAAAGTGTAGGTCTGCATCAAATTTGGAACCAAATTCATCAAAAGATTTGCTGTCTGCCGGTTTCTACTTTCGCATGCATGTCAACACATTAATTCCTATTTTTGTAGGCACAATTCGGTTTTAACGGCGACCAAAAAGTGCCAAGAAAAAATTTCGCCAAATTATAAAATTATACTCATGTACATTATTATTTATTATGAAAAATTTTGCACATGCGAATCACATACTATTAGGTTTGACTGCTGAAATCGCCAAATTGGCGCTTTTTGATTGCTGTTTTTATAATTTCTTTTCAATTTTTTACAGAGTTCACGGCGAATATCTTCCTCGAATAGCAAGCCAAGCCCTTTTCTTGAAACAACGTTCGAATGGTTGCGGTCACTCACTCCGAAAAAACTCCAAGAGTACAAGCAAGAAGACGCCAAAGAGGTAAATTATTGTTTAAAACTAAGTTGCTAGGAGCATTCCATTCACGCTGTGGTGGAGTAAGGTTGAAATGGGAAAATTAAGGAGAATTAAGATAATGTCTGACAAAGAATTCTAAAGCCCACCGAGTTTTTGCGCATGCGTTAGGATGGGTTCAATTTGTCAAAATAGGGGTGAGAGGAAAGATGAAAGGATGAGATGTTTACATTTAATAATAAAGTAAACTCGGATTACTCGTGGATTTAAGAGAATCAAACATTGCAGATAATTAGTAATACTAACGGGAAAATGTACTAATGCACAGTAAAATATTTCAAAGCAATTTTTATTTAATCTAAGGAGCATAAACATTAAATTATGAAGAATAAATTAAAAATTTCTGTTCTTAAAGGAATTATTACTTTTTTAAAAAATAATAATCTTTTTTTATATTAAAATGCTTCTTTTCTATATGTTATGGAATTTTTTGACAACATTTTGAGATTAACAAGAATGGATAATCGAGAATTTATTCTTTTTAAAATATTTTATTTTCATTTAAATAATTGTTGTAAATATGGAACGTCTTAAAAATATTATATTATTTTAACATATATGATATTTTATATATTTTAATATTTTAAAAAAACATTATTATTAATGATTTTTCTATTGAAGAATATTATTATTTTTAAATATATTATATGAAATGATTTGTAAAATTTTCTTCGTACCACTCCTGAAAGCGTTTTTGCCACTTGAAATATCCATATCAATACAGTATTTGAGTTAATATAAGATGCTGTCAGAAACGATACAACACTCACATACACGTGAAAAAAAAATGAACGAAAAAGCATCCAATGGAGGGAATTTAAGGATAAAGGTGAATTCCGGAAATGCACTCATCCTTCCGCTTTTCAACCTTTAATGAGATGGAATCGTCGAAAATGATTGTCTCAGGATACTGAAGCGAGCTATAATTATTTTGATGTCACTCATTGTTGTTGTTGATGATGCCGTGTCTGCTTTACCACTTCAAGGGGGAGGGAGCAGTAGCTTCTGACGGTAAAGACCCCTGAGCACCCGAGGGCAGAAGTCTGACTACTAGCTGATATGAAGATGACACTCACACATTCCTTCTTACAGGGGGGCACATTCACACACCTCACAGATGGAGTACAACCATGCCCGAACCAGGACTCAAACCCGGTACTCCCAGATCACGGGGAAGACGCGCTACCCCTAGGACAGGACGCCGGCACTCATTCTTGTTATAGTGTCGGATAACTACAAAGCGTAAAGAATTGGATACATAAAATTTGTTATACAGATTCAGATATAAAGCTGTAAGCCTACATCCATATAAATGCAGATGTAGATAAGTGTCAAATTTAAAACCATATTCATTAAGAAACCCATAAACCAGAAATTCATTAAGGAAATCAGAATTAAAACCATATTCATTCATCATCATTCATTCTGAACATCTGTCTGTTTGTACTTCCACATGCGTATAAAGTTGGTAACTCAACAACACAAGGACTTAAATAATATTTGATACGTGATCTTATGATTTTAATTGTAGTTCTGTTTCAAATTTTAGTTTAAGTCGACGAGAAAAAATAAACGAAGTCTCACTTTCGAGACTCAGAAAATAAAAACACTCATCATCTGAACACTTCTCAAGTTCAGGGCATTGTTCAAAGTCCTTCATTTTTATGCAATTTCGAGAGCGGAGATAACTCATTTATTAAGGAATATCCCGGAAAATTTCGGAGACCGTTGGCAAATTTTTCTGTAAGAACTCATCTCTATAAATTCTACTTTCCCGCACGGAGAAATTGTAATAATCGTCAAAAAAAAAAAATTCGAACTCGAGATTTGACTCATTTTCACATTTTAGACATCCCTGAATTCGAAAAGCACAGTTTTAAATAAATGCCCCTCCGTCTTTGACAAAGATAACTCAAAAATGCTTTGAGTTGGAAGATTGAAATTCTGTACACTTTCTTTACACAAAATTTATAGATTTTTATCAAATTTTGATCCAAATCCGACCAGAGTAAGTCCGTGTGTCCGGCTGTTTCAAAAAAAGATAAAAAAAAAAAAAAAAAAAAAAAAAAAAAAAAAAAAAAAAAAAAAAAGAGAGAGAGAGAGAGAGGGAGAGGAGCAAATGGATAAAATTCGATATGCATATTCAATATTTATGGTGTAGACAGCTATCAAATATTTGAATCAAATCCAACTGGCGGTTGGCTGGCTGTCAGTCTGTCCTCTCAGAAACATTCAAATGCGATCACTCAGGAACGCAGTGACTTAACTGTATCAAATTTGATATGTGTGTGATTTCTTTTAGCACAGAAGCGGAGTGTCTTCTGCCGAGACTCTGGTCAAAAAGAAAAGGATACTCACGGTGCACACAGAAGGTAAGGATCAGATTTTTCTTTTAAAAATTATATTAACTTCAATTTATTTTTCCACAGGAGGGCATGCGGAGATAAAGGCAGAACACGTTCGTTCTCGTCAAAACACAAGAATGAAAGTGTGAATATTTTTTCCCTTAGTGTTTTTAGTATAGGGATTACTTTGACATGTGCCGATTCAGGAAAGGGTATCTTAATCATCTTTGAAAGATATGCCTCATAGGAATTAAGGACTTTTATCCTTTCGCTTGGAGCGTGAGTATTGCAATGGTCATTCATTTTTTTAGAATGCGTGTTAGAAATAATGAAATAAAAAAGTGGAATTTCGGTCACAAAACAAGGGAACATTTTAGAATAAAGAAACATGGACTAATTTAAACTAAAAATAACAAGAAATCAATTAAAATATAAATAAAATTAAGAGAAATCATTACACATATATGTAGTGATATTTTTAAATCTAAATTAAATCTTAATTATTTTTCCTAATTTTTAGCTAATATGAACTTCACTCTAAAATGTGTTCTTATTTCATGATCCAATTTCCATTTATTTATTTAATTAATTCTACACGTGCTCTATAAAACTACCGACTTCAGCATTTTCACACGCTGCAATTGAAGGGATAAAATTCCCCACAAAACATTCTTTAAAAGATACCTAAGATTCCCTTTCTTAAGTCTACACGTATCAAAGAAATCCTTATCAAAATCTCATTGTAAAATCCCTGAAAAGAAAAATGTCGGCCTTTTTTACACGTGTCGCGATGTAGACTGACACATCTTTTATGACCGTTTGTTTCTTGTATAAAGTATGCTTCATGGATTAAAATGCAGCGAAGTGAAAATTTCAAAAGCTCCTTCTTTTAGGTCACGCATTTACTAAAATATATTTGCTTCTAAAAATAAAAATATTTTATACTATTAATTTCACAATTAATATATATTATAAGGGTACTTTGTAAGCATGTTTTAGCAGTTGCGCGGTCGAATAGAAGAAGCTTTCAAAATTTTAACTAGATTTATTTCACTATGAGAAGCATTTTATGTACAAGAAGCGGCGATAAAGCTGACGTCCGTTTACATCGCGATAAATATTTTTATAAGATAGGAAAATAGATAAGGAAAATTAGGCATCTTTAAAAGAATGTTGTAAGCATTTAAGATTTTTATCCTTTCACTTGGAGAGTACGAAAATGCTGAAGTCGGTAATCTTATAGAGCGTGTGTGGAATTAATTAAATTAAAAGTGGGAATTGGATCAGGAAATGAAAGAATATTTTAGAATGAAGTTTATATTGGCTAATTTCAAGTAAAAATTAGGAAAATAATTAATTAAGATTTAAAAATATCCTTAAACATTTATATATTTCAAATTGCTCTGATCTTTCGAATCATCCTCTATGTATTTAGAATTGACAGGGAGATTCAAAAGTAATTAATAAAAGTAAAAAAGTAATTCAAAGGGTGCAAGTAATTGTATTTTGCCTGCAGATCCTCCCAGCCATCGTCGGACACTGAATTTGTATGAGGCCTTCGGAACCACGGCCAAGAAAACGGCACCCGGATCCGGATTACAGCCCCTCTTGGTGGTCGAAGTGAATGAAAATGGCATGCTGAAGTGAGTTCGATCTATCAGTTTCCTTTTTGCTCTATTGAACGAAGTACAATGTGTTTGTAGTCGTCAAAAATTTGACTATGACATTTCAACGACTCTCCACGCTTCAGACTTGTATGAATCCCAAAAACACATTTTTTGGAATTATGTCTGTCTGTCTGTGAACCAAAAAGGATTTCAACTGGACGGATGAAATTTGGTATGTGGGTTATCTAGAAATCTGGGTATTTTTGTATTATCCAAACAAAACCTGATCTATGTTCGCCAAACCCGATATTATCGCCAAATGATGGCTTCTGCGCTAATAACCGCAATAACTTTTCATTATGATGGCGCCAAAGGATTGGCGAATTTTCACGAGCGTTGACAGGTCGACGGAATAGTTCCATAGTATCGAAATTTGTTAATTTCTATGAAAATTTTAACGAAATCAATTTGTAAGAAGTCTTTATATGGCATTCGATTACATTACACGCGGTATTCGATTAAAAAGGATCACGATCATCACACACACACAAAAAAAAATGGGTAAACAGGTAAAATTTGATACAGTGATTTAGCACCTAACATGCAGATCTGCATCGCAATTTGAACCAAATCCCTCCAGGGTTGACTGTTTATCATTCCCGTACTTTCGCTTCCGTGTAAACGCTATGAGTCAATGAGCGGTAGTGGTCTCCCTAAAACTTTCACTCATACTCTCTAATAAACTTAACATGCCCGAGCACGCTTTACATGACATTGACATACAATAATAACGGAATGTTAATATTTGGTGCTTCTTTTTCGAGTTATTTAGCGATTGATTCTTGGCTTACGGTTAATAGTATACGAAAATCGAACTTTTGAAAGACGTTTTTCTCAATCGATTGAAACAAAAATTTGACGCAAAACTACACTTGTAGTAACAAAATCCCATACCAAATTTGATATAATTTTTGAATTTATGAATGATTACGCTTATATGTTTCTGAAAATACAGACCGACTGAAAATCAATCATTGGTTGAATTTGGCTTACAATTTGACTGGTGTCTGGACTATAGATGTTAAATCTGTGTACCGAATCTTATCCATCTAGCTCTCTTTGTTTTGTAATTATCGTGTTAACTTATATTCGTACAGCCGGACTTCCTGAGAACAGATTTTACTCAAAATGTGATAGAAAATTTCAAATGTGTTGTAAAGACCGTATACCAAACTCGTCCGATTATCGCAAAATGGTTTTGAGTTTCCCTTGTCACAGACAGCTATTTTCTAAATGTGTATTTTTAGGGTGATCTAAAATGTGCAGATTTGTCAAAATATCGAGTTCGAATTGTTTGAGTGTACTTTTTTCTGTACTACTTATACGAGAAAGCAAAAACGCAGTGATTAATTTAAATAAATAAAATTTGGTTTGTGATTTTGTGACCACAATCGTAATTGTGTCGAATCATGTTCATGTGGTCGACAAAAACGCTTCGAAAATCCATACTCCATTTTTTTTTATTAAAGCTCACAGTTCTTAAATTAAAATTGTCCTGATTTGTAATCATGTTTCTTTTATAAAAAAAGCTTCCTTCAAACAGTCTTCAGCCGTTTTATCAGCATGCCTTAACAGTAATCCTCAACGTTTCGCACAATTCCGAAAAATGACAGAATTTTGTATTGCTTAGGTTCTGCTTAGCTTCATTATGTATTGTTAATAGTTTATGTAATAGGTATGCAAGAATAGATTTTTCTGAGACACTTTGAATGTTTTGCATTTACTAACACCATATTTTATTCCTTACTAATCACCTTTGGCGACTATCTGGTACGCCGGGGTTATTGAATATCGTTCATTTTAATTAAATCGTTCAGTTATAGTCCTTTATATCCCTGATACTCTGAAATCGCCAGAAATTAAAGATGTCTTATTTGTCTTATGAATGTTGTTATTGTTGGTTCTAATGGCACTTGTCATAGAAAAGCCCACTCACTTTAGTAATCAGTAATTTTAAGCCAAGGGAGCGTCTCTTGTTTTTTCAGGAGCACCATCTAGGGCCAAGAGTACGACTTAGCTACACACACGTCACAACCCTTTTTAAGGGGCGGACTTCATTCATGCATTTCATTCACTCATCCACAGATCGTAATTTAGACCTGAATCAGAGAACGATCACCCCTGAGCCAGTACCTCCAGTGGTATTACTCTCGACATGGAGGACTTTGTGACCACGACATATTTATACGTGCGCCAGCCACCACACACACGGAGAGTCTTCGGCCGGCGGGGTTTGAGCTCACAACTCAAGAGATGCAAATCCAACGCCCTACGAATCAGGATATCCCGGCCCTTATGCATGCTCTGCATATTGTGAACATATTGTGCTCTGACATCAGCACTAAAACACAAGTCTCGTCGATTCAAATCTCAAACATCGAATTCTTTGAATACCCTTCTCATTAACACTAGTCATTATTTAAATAAATATCCTGTTCTTTAAAAGCGATCATTATTTGAATACCCTTTTCTTTAATAGTAGCCTGTTATTTCGGCAAATAGACTATTCTTTATAAGTGATCGTTATTTGAATATTTTGTTTTTTGAAAGTAGTGCCTTGTATGAAAGTAGTTCTTTAAAAAAGTGCCTTAAATGCCTTATTCCTTAAAGTGATCGTTATTCTTCCTCAGGCGCAACCACGTGCCTCACAAATATTCGATGGAAGGCAAGTGGCTGCTCTACGGAAAGCACATCTACGTTTTGAAAGGACATGCCTTCATCGAACACAAGTCCAGTCCTACCTTCGTCTCTTGCCTGCTGTGCGTTACAACGGGATTCCGGATGCCTCATAACTTCTTTCAGTGCGTCGGTGAGTGAAAGTAATCTGACTTATTTTTTTACTCTCTCGTATGGAGAAAGTATAATTGTTGTCAAAAGATTCAAACTCGGGATTTTGTCAAATCTACCCGTTTTAGATCACCCTGAGTTCAAAAAACACATTTTTGAAAAAAAATGTCCGTCTAGCTGTGACAAAGATAGCCCACGGTTGAAATGTGTATTCGATCTTTACCTTAAAGTTGCAAACTGCTATCAAATTTTGCGAAAGGTGTGTTCCGAGGAATCCGAATATAAGTGAACACGATAATTGCAAAACGAAGAGAGTTAGATGAATAAAATCAACATAACACACACATTCAACATCCATAGAGTAGACACCTGTCAAATTTTGAGTCAAAACCAAGAAAGAGTTGACTGCTGTCGATCTGTACTTTCAGAAACATGAAACACGATAAATAAAAAACGCAATGATTTGACTATATCAAATTTGGGTGTGGCATTTTCTGATTAAAGTGCATTTGTATCGAAGTTTGGATTCAATCGGTTGATAAAAACGTGCCTAAAGCACAAATTCTGTTTTCGGATACTATTAACCACATGAAAGGGATGAATCGCCTAATAACTCGCCAAGGATGACACGACAAATTCAGTAAAAATGCTAAATTCTCGTCAAAGGTGAATTTTTGTAACTATTGTACGCCAATGCCATGCAAGGTGGCCTCTGGCATAACAAGATTATTAGAGAGTATGCGAGAAAGTTTAGGGGAGACTGCTCCCGCTGGTTTGCTTAAGAACGAATGAGGAAGCGATCTAGGAGGCCATATGCGAGTCCTCTGACACCTCTTTTAGAAATTCAATGATTTACAACAAAGGCGCGCAGATGAAGGAATGTTTTCGACATGTTCAGGTACAATTCATCAATCTAATTCTGCATAGATGAGAATAAACAGCATCTGCACACAATAATTCAATAATGAAATAAATGGCATTTTTTTAATAAGAAATTATTCCTGACTGCCAGCCTAAATACAGGCATGGGGAAAGTAAATGCCCTTTAGAATGCTTTTTATACTTATATTTAAATTGTGACACTTGAACAGGAAACAACTCTTGTTCTGATTTATTTAAACACCGTGGTGAAGAACTGAGAACCATCACCTGTTTTCTAAGCGTCCACATTTGAACTTCGATTGTAAAAAATCGATCGATTCTTTCGCTTTATTCCTTGATCCTCAATATATCTGTCGACAGGCCTTGTTCTGTATAACTTGGCATTACCGCACCGCCCATAAAGACGAAATCATTACCTCTATCTCCTGTGAATATGGTTGATGATACCTATATCTTTTTTATTTACAGATACGAATTTCTTTGTACAAGACATAAATGTCAATACAGCTACCCAAAATATCCCGACACGATCCTCGACTTCACTCTATCTGTAGGTGCGCCTTTCAGTTCGCTGAACTGCAATCCTTTTGGGATGTTCTCTGGTATAGGTGGTATGATATTGTAACCTTGCTTCTGAGAAGAACTAATTCCATCGCAAAAAAGACAGTTTCAGGTACAACTCTGGTGGTTGTTCACTACTAATTCTTAATTGCGGGATGCTTTTGATCCAAGTACTGTTTGTATTGCTTATGCACGTCTCGCTTGAGTTTTGTCGTCTGTGTATTCGTGTTAATAAACGTCGTAATTTGTTATTGAGGCCTGCTGACTGTGTCACCATACGCTCACTACAGTGAACCTGTCGATTTTAGTGGAGTTTTCATAAAGATATCTTCTCCAGCGCTGACAGATACTCCTTTACAATCAGTTTAAATAGGAGCACATGCAGTTTGTCTTCTTGCGTACAAACCTTAATTATGATACCACCTGAGAATGAATCAAAAGTGTTTCTTTTTCGTCAGACTGAAGAAGCCATAAAGCGATCTTCAGAAGGGCTTGCAACTCGTGGTTGATATGAGATGTATCTCTCCAAAATAGAATTTTTGGGTTGGGACTGATTCTTAGATACATCATCAAGAATCTTATTCCTATTTGCTTACTCTTTAACATTCTTTTTTCTATCTTCCACTGAAATTGGAATAAAAAAAAATTCGACATGCATTTCCTATGAATAAAATCTCAGTTCTAACTACTATATCAATTTTCCCAATTTTAAGCCCTTTGATAAAAGCTTAAAAGAGTATATTAATACTAACAATATGGTCTGCGAACAGCTATTACTAAAGGTTCTTTTGTAAGATTTTCTTAGGGCTGTAAATGGTCTACTACAATCACTACACAAGATATTAAAGAAAATATCATATATTTTAATTTTTGTAATGTATTATTTTAATATCTGTAAAAACTATTTCAGACTGCGAGTATGTCTGCAACAATTTACAAGAAGCCTCAGTTACAGAGGACTGCGCAGTAGCTAAAATTTTAACCCAGGAAATGTAAGTATGTGAAAAGGCATTTCATTTTTTTTTTCTATGAGAATCGGATAATTTTCAAAGTTTTGTTCAGAGGAAAAGCACGTGACTTTTTCAGTAGAGTCGAAAACGTGCACAGATGAAACATCAAATGCAATGTGCCAAATGAATCTAGATACCACATGACGCCACGCACGTTAGACGCTTCCGGCCGGATTACATGACGCGTGCAATTTCTTTTGCCACGTGACTACAACGCCACGCGAAAGATCCTATTGCGGTCGCTATGGTGATAGGATAATTCGGTTGCCTCTCGAACCATTTCGCCGTTTCGTTGAAGAAAGCTGACTATTCAATGCCCACAGAATTATTTGTTCGCAAGACGTAAACCGACATGTGATGTCACCATTTTTAAACTGATGCTTATAACGAAAAAATATTAATTATTCAAATATCAATCATGCAGCGATTTGCTTCGTAAATTTCGACATGAGTTCAAATATTAACTCACTAAAAAATATTAAGATTTAATATTATCTCACTTATTAAGCGCACGATTGTGTTTCTATTTGTTTGACAACGGATTCTAAAACCCTCCGCGCTTTTGCGCATGTATTTAATTCGTCATAATAGGGGTGAGAGGAAAGATGGAATGTTTACATTTAACAATAAAATAAACCTGGAATACTCGCAGACTGAATTAAATAAATACGGTCCGAAACGACACGATATTCACATACACGTGGAAAAAAAATTGAACAAAAAAGTATCTAATAGGGCAAAAATCAAGGTCAAAGAATGACGGAGGTTTCCGAAATGGGCTCATCCTTCCGTATCTCTCCCCTTAATGAGATAGAATCGTCGAAAAGTGGTCGTCACAGAATACGGAAACGAACAGTAATCTCTGTATTGTGTACAAATTAAAAAAAAATCGATATATCGTAACTATTTAGATATGATAATAAAAATTTAGTCGTAACAGTATTTCATACCATTCTTTTCAAAATTATAATGGCATTCATAAAATATTAAAAATGCCCTTCCAAATTCTTTTTAATCGAAAAACAGACAGGTGATAGTGTATTTTTGAATTTCCTTACTATATGGGATTGGGTTAATGATCTCAGCATCTCCAAAATCACAGTTTTACCCTAATTGTTATATTTTGCCCTAATTATTATGGCCCTTGACCGCATTTTCGAGCAAATGCAGTTACAGTTCTAAGTACTCTTTCAATTGAATATATTGAATTGATTTTGAAATAAAGTTATCTTAACATCCCATTTTAAAGCAACACTAGGATTATTTTGGGATGGGTATCATATTTTGAAACCAGATCAGATAACGACGACGACACTTGAGCTGGCACCCCCTTCTTCTAAACTTCCGCACCACGCCAGCGGGAGAACGTTTGGTCAAGATTGACCACTTACATGGTGTCTTTTCGGTGAGATCTGGTACCAAACCTTTAACCCTCCGGTTCCGAAATCAAAACCTTACTACTAAGTCACCGCAGTCCCTGATTTGGGGCAATATTATATTGAACGGTAATGGTCAGCTAAACATTAATTATAGGATACGATTAAAAGAAAAAAAGAAAAGAAAATCATTACCACTTTCAACCCATGTAAGAGAATGCCGAAATATGCAACGAAAAAAGAATAAACGTTTGAGACATTTAGAAAATATATAAAAGCTCTATAGTCTCAATAATGCCATTAGAAATATTTTATTAATAGCGAGGTATGTGATATTAATCATAAAAAATGTGAAGCATAACATCTTGGATTTAAAAGAGAAAAAAATTACGAAAATGGATTTATACGATGATTTTTTCCCTTCTTTTTTTAGGAATTTTCCTTATGACACTGTTGAATCGAAAGTGGAGAAAATCCAGTACTTGCGATTTTCCTGAGTTTTAGTTCTACAGGCAAAATGAATTCTACAGTTTGAAAGAACACACTGATTGAGCTTCCAACAGGACGGAACAAATCATTATGCAGAGCGAACCGGAAAACTTATAAACAGCTATGTAGTATTTACCATAGTTACCATGGCAACACATTCAAGACCAAACGATTTTCAGTTGAGCCTGAGCTTCATATCTTGCACATCGCAACTTGCGCCAACAGTATTTACTGAGTCCAGAATGCGCCAACATTTTTATTTTATTTTGTAGTTTTTTGCTTAACAAGAACGTCGGCAGTTCATAACTGAGGTATTAATGAGACAAGTGGCAACAGGATTTTTGCTGTTTTCTATTAACCGTCTCGACACCAAAGTTTGAAAAAAAAAAAAAAAAGTCTGTGTTGATGCATTTTAGTTTCGCTCGGCTAATTTAGCTTCTGCTAGTTTGCAAGCAAAAGATTCCATTAATGATTTTTTGTTTGTGTCTGTATAGTTGTTACAACGTATTTTTCTATTTTAATCATAATCAATAAATATAATCTGTCCCATTATTTGAAAATAGTTATTATTTCATTTCAAATACCATGGCCATTAGAATTTGAGGACGACCTTATTTATTACGTTAATACATGCAAAATATTCGAATCTCCGTTTCACCATCGCAACAGAAAATAAAACATTAAATAATTTTTTTTTAATATTAAAACCTTAATTACCTTTAAGCAACATACCTAATTTTCTTTTTTATCTGTTATGAGAATAAAGTTAAAATCAAATTCTGTTATTGCCAATAAGATACTGTGTGAAAATATAATTCATCTTCCAGACAAATGTCTATGTTAACGGTGGTCGCTTATGAAACGGATTACTGTAGAAAGTTCATTTCGCATTGGTAGAAATTCTTTCAAGTTTCTTACATTGGCACGTTTAACGCCAAATTGGCGATATTTGCTATTATGGCATTTAATTTTGGAAAACAAATTCAAAAAAATAATTTACTAAGCTGAAAATTATTTGAATACTCGGAATATTGAAAATATCTGATAATCCTGTCATATGTACACAAAGAACAATGCAAATTAAATAGAAAAACTGAATAATTATTTGTGTCTAACGATTGCACGAAAGAAGGAAAAATAATTAAGAAATCTAAAGTAGAATCATGCATGACAAAAAAAAAAGGAACCGTCCTCTTTTCATTTGTTTTAAATTTATGCAGGTATTGAATGTTAAATTCTCCGGAGCAAAGGCTAGGTAATCTGTCTATTTTAACATAAAAATAATATTGCCATTAATCGTAATTATTTCATAATTTTTATGAAAGGTTGTTTATAATCTAAGTAAAATGTTCATTGTTAAATATGCTTGAAACCTTTTGAAATTTATATTTATTTATTTTTTCTGAAGTATATACTATTTTCCAAAACATAAAATTAATAATTACCATACTATCAATTTTTAAAAATCTAACTTAGATTTGTAACACATCTTCAATATTCACAAGCCTTCTGCAACATAACTAATTTCGCAAAGTTTATATGTAAAAGTATTCTGAATTTGAAAATAATTCAAGTGTTTATTCAGGCGCGTGGAAAACGCTGGAAATAAAAACGCAGATAAATAAACCCAACATCGCCTTTCACTATTTGCCGAAAAAAGCTGTAAAAGTTTGCTCTACACACAGTATTCTGTTCTTGCAACATTAAAAACGAAGCAGGATCGAAGTTTTTTTTACTAGCGACAGCTTATTTATTTTCTATGCACGGCTAGGGATACTACATTTTATTCTACTACTAGCAGTACTTGCACAGCGTTGCTTGTGGTATAACATCCAAGAGGAAAAATTAACTTTAAACTTAAGTCGAGCCTCCACTCATGCCACACAACATCACACGAACATAAAAATATAGTTAGAAATCATCATAAATAACTACAAAACAATTTTTTATAGCACACATTCAGAAATATATAAACTGTTAAAAAGGTAAAAATATGATATGTCCATAGACAAAACAATCCACTAAAAATATTCGATAGAAAAGCTTTTTTAAAATTTTTGTCATGAGATTCATTTTGTCTCTGTAATTCAATTTTCAATGCAAATTAAAGAGAGACGGTTACTTCGTTCAACAGAAGACTCGCCCTCCCTAAGTTTCGACATTCTTTCTCCGATATTCGCTAACCGAATGTTTCTTTTCTCTACATTTTCATTATCACGCTAAATAAAGCATTTTGGCATTTAATGTGCTCCGGCCACGGTTGGATTTCCTTTTTTTTTTTTTTTTTTTTTTTTGGCATAATGAGTTTTGAATCGCTGTTTAAAATTAGACGCAAACAAAGAAATGTATCGTATATGCTTATCACAGCTCTTGCTATTTGCGCATGCGCAGTTTGTAGTTTCCGCACATCCGCGGATAAGTGCAAAGCACAGATACTGCTGTTTTACGCATGCGCTAATCGTAGTAGTAAAATAATTAAAATCGCAATTATATAATTCCTTTTTTTATTTTGATATGACTTTAACCTTCCCCTACAAAATGGTACAAATACCTCCTATATCAGTTAAGAGTTTTTCTCTTTCAAACATACAGACATTTTCAGGAGACTTCATTTTATACTACGTATAGATACTGTATTAAAAGTTGCCACTTGAAAAGTAAGGAAGTATTTTAAGTCCATATTTATTTTTGTTCACAATTCTTTTTTACTGAACATAAACCCAGGGTTGCCGAGTGGTAACACATTGCCTCTTACTGTAAACTATATTTAAAATATAATGCTTTAAAGCATTTTTCTCATTTTATTCAAGAAAGGAAATTAAAAGATTTGAATCAGTTTTAAAAGTTGGACTTCGAAGAGTACCGAGTCACAATACAGTCCATGAGTGCCAAATTTCATGAAAATAAGGACAACAGATTTGTCTGGACATTGCAAATACACAGACATTCCCTTTTATAAGTATAGATGCACATTCTTATTTTCATTACTTTATACATATCTTTCAAAGATAAAACATGGGGGTGGACTTCATCTTTTTTGAATTTACAAAAATACAAAGAAACTTTTTTAAAAAGAAATCTATAATACTTTATATTCAAAATTTTATTGGTGCATTATTTAAATTTGGCACCGATTCATTAAATGCTTCGATCGAGTTATATTTCTCCCTAGGAAAATATTTTCTTTCATTGTTTTAAACATCAAATTAGGCGCGAAAATTACTAATTTTGTTTGTATTGGTTTTAGGGCAGTCTATCAAACAGGCAGATCCTCAAAAGCCCCATACTTTAGAGCACCGTGATTTTTCCTTTCCAGTATTTTCAAAGCTATTTAATTCTGAATTTTCATTTATTTCACAAGAGCGATGTACTCGAATTTACTCAAATTAAAATGCTATTTTAATTAACTTATTACTATTTTTTAATTCTCTAACAGATAAATATGGACTTTTTTTTGCAATTAGTTAATTGACTCGTAAGCCAACAGTCCTAGCATACGAGGATCGCCTTTTAAGTTTTTACAAAAAGATGGAAGAAAAAGAATTTTTTGAGACCAAACTGTTTTATTGCTTTTCAAAATATTCGCCTTTAAGATTTATAAACTTTTCCTTCCGTTCAAACCGAATCTTGAAACAGTTTTACCACTCTGAAGTTGATATCTCAGAAACATGGTTTTGGAAGACATCGACAGCTTCTTCAGGTGATGAAAATAGCCGCACACGCATTTTTTGTTTGACACAAGGGAACAAGAAAAAGGCGACAAATCAGGAGAATATGGGCAATGAGACATTCATTCGATATCTTTATAATCCAAATAATCAATTGCTTCACGTGTTGTCTGCGAGCTGGCGTTGTCGTGATGAAGAACGATGCGGCTATTTTTGTTTTCCCTGATGACTTTTGGCAAACAAATTTCTGTATACCATTTACCGTTATTCGATCCTCTAAAGGAATAGTTGCGACATGTCCTGTGAGGCCGAAGAAGCAGGCAATCATTTTCTTGTAAGTGCTTCATGAAGCATTCGGTTCATTTTGAAACTCCCAAACAGTGGATTGTTGTTAAGTTTTAGGCTCATACGAATATATCCAAATTCTCGTCACCAGTAACGATGTTGTATACGGATTTTGCGGTTCCCAATGCGAATTTTTTCTAGCATTTCCTTACATGAGCCTCTTTTTGTGAGCTACTTTCAAATTGTGCAGAATCCATCTGGAACAAATCTTTTTAATAGCTAAATGTTCGTGCAAAACCGAATGTATTGCAGTCTGTGATATGCCAAGGCATGCTTCTATCTCACCGATACTTGACATGCCGATCTTCTTCAATCATCTTACGCACAGCATCGATGTTCTTTGGAATCGCTACTGATTTTAGTCGCCCTTCACGAGATTCATCACTGACGACGAAATTCTGCAAACCAATTGTAAGCAGTCTTTTCTAAGGGTGCTTCATTGCCAAAAGTTTCACGAAGCGATTCTATGCGCTCTTGTTGAGCGACCTTTCTTAAAATCATAAAAAATCATCCAACGGAAACCTTTACGAGTTATTTTCATTTTTTTTACTCACTTGCTTCTTTTAAACACTCACTGTAAACAAAATACGCAGACGATTTCTAAAATACCCTCTAATTGCAGGATTTAAAAAAAAAAAAAAAAAAAAAAAACGTGAATTTTACAAATATCTAGAAGACAAATTTCAGTAACGAATTCTATTGGTCGTTTGTAAAAACTTAAAAGGCAACTCTCGTACTTTCTATCAAATTACATTAAAGAAATTTTGCATTTTTCTATCATTTTGTTTAAAACTATTTTTAAATTTAAAATGTTTCCAAGATGAGATACAAAATCCCCATGAAGGGACCCACAATGTTTCATTTCATTTTGTCACAATATTTCTTACATTAAAACTGCTAAAACAAAGATTTTATAAAAAACGATTTAAAAAAAATGGTTTTGAGAATTAAGAAGTGGAAAATAGGGCTCCAAAATCTATACTGCCTATATTACTATAGAAGATTTAGTTAGCCTAGACAAATTTAGAAAACATTTTAGGGCTGGGCTGGAATGAAAAAGCAGAAAATAACATTGCCTTTAGAACTGTATACATACAAACCTTCAAAATTAGTTACCCAGTAATCAGTAGCACTTCTCACGGATGCAAGTATTGGGTTGTTCGGAAAGTAATTTCGGTTTTTTTTTTTTCCCTGTGGAAATGAAAGACAGTTTTCGTATAATAAACAAATACTTTATTAAATTATATATTGTCCGTTCTGGTCCAACACCTTTAGCCATCTTTCTGGTAGTAGCATCATTCCACGGTCATAAAATTTTTGGTCTTTGCTGCCGAAAAACGGATCGAGGCGGTTTTTGACCTCTTCATTTGAGGTGAAGGTTTTTCCGTCTAAAAAATTTAGCGAACCAGTTCTGGCACTGGCATACTGTCAACACACCTTCTCCATACACATCGGTCCATTTCTTCCTGGCTTGAACAGCATTTTTACTTTCTGTAGTAAAACAGTAAGATATGTCGAAAATGCTGCTTATCGCTCTCCATATTTAAAAGGGCACCAACCAAAAACTACTGCGTAGAATGAATTGGAATTTTTCACACACAAGCCTTGCTATATGAGCTCTCAAAGCATATAAAAATTATACGGCTTAAATGTGAAGTTGGGTGCAAAAAAATGCAATTAAATCCTCTGTTGGGAAAAGACGAAATTACTTTCCGAACAACCGAATAGTATGTAGCATGTAACATATTATCAACAAATTACTGAAGAACAGATATTTCTAAAGAATTTTAATTAATTTAATTTTAAAATGAGTTAACTTAAAAAATATATTTAGTTTAATTTCTGAATTAGTAATAATAAATAATTAACTTTAAACAAATATATTCAAATTATATTTAATAGATATTTATTATTATCTTATTATATAAGTGAAATTTTTTCACACACAAAAAAAATTGCACAAAACGATTTAGCTTATAAAACAAATTAAGCCTATCTGTTAAGACATTTACAAATTTGTTTCGCTTTTCTTTAAGTCACCAATATTCAGTTTAACGTTATAACCAATACTTATATTCATTTTTATTACGAGGAGCGCCTTCAGTGTTTTTGTATTCATGCTAGAACAGGAAACCGCCTGAACCACGCTAAAAGTATTTTCCCTATCAGTGAGCGAAGATGCGGCTAAAAGGTCTTTCCGAAGATTTTTCTACTTTTTCAACTAATTTCGGATATTGAAAGGTATACTGAAAAAAGGATGTAGCACCAACCTAAGGGAATTTGGAGTTACATGTACTATCAGGTAGTGAAAAAAGAAAGTGCATTTAGTGCTAGAAAGCTGTAGCTCCAATCGTTAATTCTCGCGTTACTCAAGCCATGGGGTTGTCTGTCTCATTGGTTTGTTGCAATATAGAGGTAGCTACTGGAGCTACCACCATTTTCTTTTTCCACAGTATATTATGTGGTTCTACGATGAACAACAACCCGACGTTAAAGAGGGGAAGTCTGATGATTAATGGGAATAAATTTTTTTGATTTTAAGGCCAAGCTTCATGTATATATTTTGCTTTAAATAAAATAATATTAGAATAAATTGCATTTTTATTGTGAAATATTTTTCATAGAATTAAACTATCTATTTGGTTGCAAGAAGGAGGTAGCTCCAACATTCCAACATGTGTCACGTCATCTGGGAAAATATATTTTTGAGTGACAATACTGTCATAATGCGTAGGAACAAATAAGAAGATTCATCAAAAGGAAAAGCTTTACACAATTTGGAATTTTCAAACATTTTTCTGCAAACTTCAATAATTGGAGCTACCTCCTTTTTAAAGCAAACCCCTCAATTATCATGGAAATAATGTAGTTGTTGGAAGATACATACATATAAAACATATTTCATAACAAACAATTCGTCTGCAACCAAAGGAAAGAAGCCTTCTTTTTAAACATAACATTTATTAGTTCTAGAAAGTTGTTAAGTATAATCTTATTGCGAAAAACGTTTCTTGCTTAGTTAATTCAATGTACATATATTCAATATCATACATAAATTACAGATCAACAAAACAGAGCGAAGGAAAACCACTCTTTATCAGAGCTCTCATCACAGATAGTGTGTGGATTTCCTGAGGATCACTTTGCTTCGGGGAAGAAATTAAGCTCAGGCACCCTCCCAGGTCTGGGGCTACTCGAGAACGCAGAAGAATCTCTCAAATCCAGCAAGGTTAATGGTTATTCACTTATTTTTATGACTCCCTGTGATTAAGATAAAAAATACAAACTGTTGACGATCTTGGCATTTTATGTATAATGGAACTAGACTATATAAATTGAAATCTGAAAATCTCCAAGTTAATCCAGGGGCCATAAAGATAAACATTTTTGAAGACTTTTTTTTGTTTTTTTAATATGCATTCAGTTGTCTGTATTCAACATATTAGATTTCATTACAAGTTTGGAGAAAGTTAGTATTGGAGAAGATCCACAATAGGGCGAACATATAATATTATGTTCCCTATCCCTTCTAATGACCATGAAATAATTCAAAATGCACTGAAAAAGGCAAAACAGGATGATGATGATACAAGGCAAAAAGAGTTATATCGAAAAAAACCTGATAGTTTGCAGATTTTCATGGTATTTATCAGGCAATGTTCATACATGTTTTCATATGACGTTTGGAAGCTTCATAGTGTATATGCACACAATGAATTTTTAAAGCTCCAACAACTTTTATAAACAAGTATGCACTTAAAGTTATATGCCAGTAAATTGATTTTCAAATACTGCTTTATTTTGTTTTTCTAATATTTAAAATTATGTATTTGTTTCAATTTTAATTAATCTGCGCAATTGTTGATATTATTCAAATGTAGCTTACACACGGAGAATGTACACAACAGATTTCATAAGCCATAATTGCAATAAATAGCATCGCAAAACATATATATATATATATATATATATATAAATTTCTGGAATTTATTGTTATGGTTAATTCATAATCACCAATAAGTTTAGTGATGATTACGATTAATCACTAGTAATCATACACCAATTATCACCAGATTAATCACAATTACTACAACTTAATACAATTTTCTTGTATTATAATTACTAAATCTATCAAATGCTGCAACTGCCAGATATGAGAGATTCTACTGTAGTTAGGTTTAATTAGTGTTGTGATGCATAGAACTATTACATTTAGACCAGCAATGCTTAGACCTACATGAGAACATACTTCTTTTTACGTTCAATGTTCCAAGTATCCAAACCATTATTTTCTGCATCCAACAGTCAGCTTCGATAGCAGCTAAACTGTACAATTTATGATACCTTACCGGAAGTTTATTAGGACAACATTCTTAAAATTAAAACTGTAACATGAAAAATGAGAAGAAATGCTAGCCTTAGCAATTAGGAGGCACTAGAAGCAGAATGTTGTAGCATGGCACTTGGAGGGCTAATGTTCAAAACAAATAAGCACTTAGTGAATTGTCCAAACAGTATTCAAGTATTCGTTGGTTGCATTCCACATAAAAAATATATACTTATTACCATAATACATAAACAGAACTTAGAGGAATTATTTGAAAGAAAACTTTTCAGCTGAATATAAGATTAGTATAAATTGCACATAAAAATAAGTAAGAATTTTCAATGTAGTAATTAAACACAACTCAAAACTAGAATCAAGATCAAGACATTGATTAAAAAAAAATACAAAATTGGATATAGATGTAGATATTTTGATACATAGAATCATCCTATAAAAACATAGCATTTCTTCAAGTTTTACATTGGAAATCATTTCAAACAAATATAATCTTTAAGTAAAATCCATACTTGCAAATATCACAAATTGTATACTAGGCTAATAAAATATTAACATTATAAAAATTTGATTTTTTTTCTTTTAGAACACCAGAAATAAACATTAATAAAAGATGCTATTAATCAAGACTTTATGGAATTGAAAAAACAAAACCTAAAAAATGTATTGAGCAAAATAAAAATTTTAGAATATCTTTTCTTCAGTTTAAATAAGACAAATAAGTCAAACAAAATTAGAGGCAATGAACTACAAATTTTTAAAAAAATAAATATAACTTTGCTATTTGGCAAAAATCACTATCCATTTTATACAGATAAAAACAGTAATTTTTGACAACAAAATAGTGCAATTTTATCAATATTGATTTTAGATGAGAATTATGAAATCTATGCATAAAGACTTCATAATAACAGAAAATTCTAAAAGAATATATTTGTTATTGCTGGTCTACACTATGATATATACATTTCTTTATAAGAAATAACTCAATCGAAATTTGGTATATTATAGTTAACCACATTGTTAGTAAAACTCTTAGTCAAAGAAGGAAACATTATTATTATTAAAACAATATTTCTTGTCAAAAACACAAACGATTCTTTAAATCAAAATAATTATATTCAAAAATAGAACACTTGTACATGAACCTAAAATAAATAGTGATATAATGCACTTGCATTTGGAGACAACAGTGGTCAGTTCAGCCATTTATAATATTGCTTACTGTCAATAGCCAAAGAAATAATAGAAAGTAAAAGGGGAGAAAAAAAAAAGGGGGGGGATAAGAATTATAACTAGTAACAAAGCTCCCCACCACAGCAGGCAGCTACACATAAATGATTCTCAAAAATTTTTGGTACAAATAAAATACATAGGCATAAATTATATATTACAATTCTTGAAGGATTATACAAAAATAAATGAAACTGAAACGTTCAATATTCAGTTATTGTTTCTCAAATGTCAAGACAATGGAAAAATATTTATTTTTAAAAACTTCTCATTTACAGATACAACATTCAAAAATTTCAAAAAAGCAATGGAAAAGAGAGAGAGCTTAAAAATGTAAGCCCTTTATGATGAAAAATTTGACTTTCCTAACACATTTTGTTAAACAAAATAAACAAATCAAAAACACCTCTACAGACTAGACAAAACTCCTAATTTAAAAAAGTGCAATACTAATTTATTTTTGCACATTCAATGAAATCATTAGAACAGAGCATTTCATACAAAATTATTAATATAAAATGCACTGTAAAATTACAAGATACACTGAAACAATCAAACAAAAAATTTACAAATACATAATGTATATATGTATGACAAACAAAAAATATGAGTTCCCAATGCACTTGAAATATTCATTCCGATAATACACCCTATTTTTACATTTTGTACTCTTAACATTCAGTATGAAGGTAGAAATTGGGACTGAAAGGCAATTTTTAATTTGAGGAAAAATTTCCACTTAGGAAGTAAAAACTGATGTAGAAGTCAACCACCGTTCATATAATTTGCTAGAAGTTTCAAGTCTCCCATCAGTTACTATGATAAGTTGATTGAAAAGGAAAAGATAGTTTATAATTTATATTATTTTACTACTATTAAATATTTTAATAATATATTCAAAAAGTAATTTATATTCCATACAACCTAATTTTACATTTACAATGAGTTGCTTTTCCCCCCTTAAAAATTTCCAAGTCCTCTATACCTCTACAAATATGCAAATAATTTTATCTAAATATTTTTCTCCTTCTATATCTCTCTCGTAAATTCTTCCACAATGTCGAATTCCGGTATCGATAATCACAATGATTGCATGACAATCAACTATCTCAATGGAGACATTCACCATCAACTATAGAATATTTTAGATTGAAATATATTTTTTCATTGATTATTTTCACCAAAGGTTATGGCAGATTAAACATATTAGATAACCCCTAAAAAATATATTATGCTACAGCAGCAACTGAAATCAGTAAGTAAAATTTTCTTAGATACAAGATAGTTAGTATAAAGAAATTACTGGCAATTTTTGTTTATTAAATAATAAATAATTAAAAAAATAAAAAGTCAAAGAACAAACTGTCTTCTTTCAGAAGTCATTTTAATTTTAGTAGCAAATTTTTAAAAATCCTTAACATAATTACGCAGTTGGAAAGAAATTATCAGAAAACCATTTAAAAATGTTTGCTTATACAAAATAATGCGAATCTCTTGAAGTAAAATATGCAATCCAAGCTTGAACTTTCTCAAGTTTTCAAAATTTTCCATAAAGGAGCATATTATAGTTTCTATTATTAATATCTAATTTAGCAACCAGAGCCACTCTTAATGAGGTTGTCATCAGCAAAGTAAAACTATTTCCCAAAATAACAATATAATAAATTATACAATGTTTAATTAAAACAATTAGTTTATATGAATTACAAGTACGAATTTTCAAACTGATAAATTAAAAACTAATGTTATATCGCAATACTATTCTAAGCAATAATAGTATTGTGATATACTTTTGTAGATATCATGAGAGTCAGTTATTATTTTAGATGCATAAGCTAACAAATTTCATGAAAGATCTATTAGAACATGTGTGCATAACTTTTTTACAATCCAGTTAAGTTATTGTAATTAATGATTATCAATATCACAAAGAAATAGATTATACGACAGCATCTCAAATTGGGTTGACTTCTACCATTATTAAAGGTAGGATATTTTGACAAAGGAGCACTTAAGAATTTGGAAGACACAGACCATATAGTTCAATTACATGGCAATCATTATGGCACTGTTATCAGTTTTCAGACCATCTACAAAAATAGTTGGCAACAGCAAACAAATACAATTTCAAACTCAATTCTCTCCCAAAAATTAAGAGAGAATCCATTTAAAATTATTCTTCAAATATCTATTTAAATAATTGCATATTTTTAAAAAAATGCTAACATCTAATTTCTACTTTATTGCTTTCATTTAAGCATCAGGTGTTTTAACAAGTATTTTTTTATTAAAACATATATTTAGAAATAAATCCTGAATTATATAGCAAAATTATATAGGAAAGTTATATAGTTTTGTCGAATTGCTTTTCAAGTTATTTAGTTTCTGAATTCATTTGTGAATTTTAATCAAAAGTACAAATTGTGCATTAAAATTAAAATAATTGGAAATGAACTTTGCAATTAAATAAAGCATCATTAGTGAATATATAGTTTTAAAAAAATTAGTTTTATACAATATTATGAAGCAAGCAAATATTAACAGTAAAAGGGGCAGGGGGAAAAAAATCTAAACAATACTTTGTAGCTAGAGAGAACTCACTATAATATGCTAAGCATGCAAAAATGATTTTTGTTCAAATCTTTTAAAAATCAAAACAGTCTTTTAAGTGATATTACATATGTCTGTTCTTTAAGTTTGTTCGGGGTTGCAACTGTTATAGAATAACAGAAAACTCGCCTCAACAATCGACAAATCACATTTAATTTATTTCCATTAACATACTAAAACACATTAAGATGCACTTATTGTCCAAAATAATTCACATGCATTTGAAAAAAAAATTTTTTATTATTATCATAACACGAATAAGGCATTAATATATACTGGCAGAAGCAATGCTTTGGTATAATAAAAAAATGGAACAACATTTTGTATATATATTTATAATGATTGTTTGATTTTCCATAATGTTGATGGGTAATACAAAAATAATTATTAGTAAAAAGAAGGGAGTAGGAAAGGGAGCCTGAAACCTATAATTATTATTGCATGGTTTCAAGTTTCAGTTTGACATGCAAAGAAAAAAAAAAAAAAAGACTTTTAAAAATCAGTTGCTTAAAATCTCTGACCAACGCAAAATATATTCATAATCGAGCTAAAAGATTTAGCCTCAAAATTGAAGATACCTAAATAATAAATCTGTAGTTACGGACAAGTGAAAGTGAAAGAAAAAAAGAACATTACATTAAGTATTATTATGTTAAAATAAACAGCATTGAATAATATTTATTTGTAAAGATCAGTAATGGACAATATACCTACTAAAACTCAATTTAAAACAAAAAGTAATTAATTCCATGGAATTGTTGCTATAGTACTAAAATGTGTAGCTTTAACATGAATTGGTGGTTTGGTAGCAGAATTTTCAATTTAACAGCCATCTCAAATTAACAATGAAAATAGACATCTCAAAAAGCAAAATAAATATTTTAAAAACAATTTATTGTTCATGAAATTAATAATCAATCATATTAATATCAGAATTAGCAAGAGAAGATAAATTTTATTTCTTAAAATTATGCACAGATATTTTTAAATAATTTAAATTTTTAAAAGGCCTACAAAATATTTTGCCTTTAAAATAGGGAGGAAAGAGCAGAATCTTCATTATTATAGTTTAAAAAATTAAATAAATAATCCCTTGAAAATACACTTAAATAAAGAACAAAATGTGGAAACTAAAGTTTAACAAACAATTAATGAAACAAAATTGGTATCACACAGTTTGGTAACTTTAACCATAATATCCCAATTATTTTTTGTGGACAACTCTGAAAAATAGGAGAAAAACATAATAATGTTCCATGAACAATTATTTTATATGACTGGACTTGGAGTCAGAATCCATAATTGAAGAATGATTGATTTTAACCAATATTCCATTTTTAAAGTTTTCTTTTTCAAATGTTCTGTATATAATATTAAAAAAAAAAAATCTACACTTCAAATCAGTCCGCAAACACTAAAAAAAGCTCAAGCACCACCAGCACTGCAATCAGAAATGATAACCAAACATCCTCATTGCAAAAAAAAACTAATAAGCTGCTCATATAAACTTTGCAACGGTCAAAAATTTAAAATACAGCAGAGATCAACAAAACTTTAGTCAAGAGGCATTGACATCACAACCATAAGGGAATGGACTCGATAGGGAGGAAGGGAAAACAAATCAGAGGATGGCGCAAAACATCCAATTACATTGAATAAGAAAGTATTTACAAAATGAAACAGCCAATATGGAAAATATGTGCAAGATATTCTCTCTAACTAAAAATAGTATCTATTCCTGCACTGATTCTCTGGAATGGGTTAGGGGTTACGAATCCATACGACGGTATTTCTTGACACGTTTCCATTCCCCTGTACTGTAGTTCATCTGGAAATGTGTTTCAACAATCATAGTCTGCACCGTACCGTCCATTTGTTGTACTTTTTCTTCGTTCTCACTGAGCATGATCGTCACAATCTGGCCCAAGTGCGGGCATGGGTTGTCTGAAAAAGAAAAATTGTTATCATGTAATTGAAAATGAAGGTTGTTTCTTTGTAGTATAAACTCCTAGCATTTGATCTAATCTCTGATTTCTAGATGAGTTCAATTAAGTTCAGTTACAATGTCTCATTCAAAAGGAACACAACAAATATTTTAGAATGGACCTCATAATTTTGAACAGCGGTCAGATGACAAAACACCTAAGCTGCGACTCACCACCCAAAATTCTGCACCACACTAGTGGGAAGACATTTAGTCTTCACTGATTTAACATGAAAGAAACCCATAAATTTGCAGTTCTTTGGTGGAATGGGGCTTAGAACATAGACCCCCACACCCATCTCTGAAGACCAGATCTTATCACTAGGCCATTGTGGTCTCTCTGATTTCTAGAAAAATATTTCTAGATATCAGAAATTACATTTTATATAAATCCTCCTTACAAAATCTTCGGAATATCTTTTCAAAAATATAAAAGCCAACTTCGACTCACTTTCATTTTCTTAAAAATAAAAGTGAATGATATTAATGACAGCTTTCTCACTAATAAGATGCTAAAAAGATAAAGAATGAACAAATCTTATAAAACGGTAGATTTAAATTTAAAGTGAAATGTATTCGATACAGCTTTTTCATGATCATTTGAATTTTACAAACTTTAAAAATGGCCCATCAATTTCATTAAGTATTATCATACTTTTAATAATTAGAAAATCTTAAGCATGAAACAACAATTTCTTTTAAAAAGAGAGGGATATATTAATGATAGTTTTACTAATAAGATAATATCAATAAAAAATTTGACATAAAGAAATAAAATAGTAACAAAACATTCTTTCCCTTTGAAATGCTCATATTATATTCCATAATAAATTTCAAAACACTAAATTTTAAGAAAATAAATAGAGAAGCTTAATCAATGAACTGATTTTTTAAAATAAATTTTCTCTAAAAAGTATGGCTTACAACTGAAATCAGTCGACTAAAATTTAAATCATACGATTAAGAGGAAAATAAAGATAAGCGAAACTGCAATTAACAACCAATTAATACATATGTAAAGTGTATTCAATGCCAATTTTTTGTTCAAACCGAAAAAAAAGATTAACAACCACACTTCTCATAAAATATTTAAAAAATTAATAAGAACTATAATAAAATAAATGCATAAACCAATTAAAAATTTTAAGTTTTTATCTGAAATATTCAATACAATAATATTACATATGTAACCAATAATAAGTTTATTACGAGCTAAATTGATAAGTAAACTCAAAATAAAAATGGAATAAACATTTAAACAAATTTTTTAAAATTCCATGAAATTTTTGATTCAATATTCTATTTTTGGCTGAATATTTACTTTTTAAAATATTGTACAATTAATAATGAACATCATTTTTATATAGGGGAATAAATTTGAACATACCTCTAGAGCCAGCTATGAAACCCAATATCAAAGCCTTCTCAGGTCTCGTAACTTTGTTTGATTTGTTGAACATATCTTGAGCTTCCTGCATTTGCTCTTTCTGCAAAGAGAAATTAATTTATAAGTAAATTATGTATCCCATCAAAAAA
The DNA here is from genome assembly GCA_026543865.1 of Argiope aurantia. NCBI lineage: Eukaryota > Metazoa > Arthropoda > Arachnida > Araneae > Araneidae > Argiope > Argiope aurantia. Next base: position 81,751 of record JAPMOR010028513.1, read on the forward strand.
AAAAAAAAATTAGTTATCTGAAACCTCTAGGTAAGATAAATGACAACTGCAACTATATTCATTTCAAGAATTCAGATAGCATATTCTCTACCTTTATTTAAATTTGAATACTGATCTGCTAGTTTTAAATTTGAGTTTTAGGGCATCAATTACTGTCTAGTTTGACTATAAGTAAAACTCAGTTTGAAAAACTAGTTCAATAAAATTTATGCAGAAATTTGTATTAAAGAAAAACCATATCTGAAAATAAGTATAGCAAGAAAAGATGATAATTTTTAATACATAACAGATTTAACAAGTACACAAGTAGTTTAATAAATAGCTACAATTTTAAAAAACAGTATATAACTTTTAGGATATAACAATTGCACAAGACTTCAACAAAAATGCTTGATTAAAAAAAAATTAAAAATCTGACATTGCTTCTTAGACTGTACATTAATCAAATCCTTGTATGGAACAACAGCCTAAAAAATGCATTCACTTAAAAATTTACTCATTAAGGACACAAGATTTCAAACAAAGAATTTGTTTTGTACTTATCAAAATAAACTGGAATATACATATATATATAATCAATATACAAATTTTGTAAATTTAAGGTATCTTCTATAAATTAAATCGATATCGAGACTATAATCTGACTTTTATTTGGAACTAGGTGATATACCCGGTTTTGCCTGGGGTCAACACTTTTAATATACATAACCTATGAACTTTTCATAAAAATGAGAGATCAACTTCTGACTGACCTACTTAAAATTCAAAATAATTTGGATTAATTACATGTCCAAATCAGAGAAATAAGAGCAAATGATAAAGGATTACAATTAATATTTCAAAAATCCTAAACAGAAGAATCAGAATGTAAAATCATCACAATTTACATTAAATTTTGTTCAACATATTAACAAAACATTACTTAAAATGCAACCTTACTTAATAAATTGTCATAACTTTAAGCATTAAGAAACTAATTTTTTTTTAAAAATTAAATTCAGAATCACACCAGAATAAATTAGAAAAATTGATTAATTAACATTGTTTTCAATGCCTAAAACAATAAAAAAAAGTAATATTTTACTTTGAAACAATAGGGGAAACACTTTTTGAATCTTGCTTGATTAGTGTTTGGAGGACACAGCAAGTTTTAAAATTCTACCAGCAGAAAAAAAAAAAAAAAATAGTTTAAAACATTGTGCTTATGTGAATAATTTTTCATGCTATCAAAGGCTTTAACTCATTGGTGTAGGAAAAGAATCAGCAGCCTTTCCCCATTCACTTAGAGAAAGGTGTAGAAAGATTCAAAGTGCAAAAAATAGCTCTTAATTAATAAAAAAATAATCATTCAGCTAATTATTAACAAACTTTCCACTAATCATCTCTGCACCTCAATACATCTGTATGTAAAATTTGAATGAAATCTATCTGGTAGTTTTGTAGATTATAAAGATCACATACACAAGCAAACATTGTTTTTTTTTATATTTATAGATTAAAAGAATCCAATGTTGTTGATTGGTAATTAGCCTCTTGGCAATAATTAATTCTTAATGTATACACAATAACTATTTTTATCTATTCATCAGAGTGATAATTATAAAAAAAAATTAATACAATTTTTTAAATAAATAATTTTTAAGTAGCATTATATACTTTGAATGCAATAGCATTTAAAAATAAATTATATAATATTAATTTACTAGTCAATTAAAAATTTTAAATTGGGAAATTTTTTTTTCCATTTTTTCCTTTGTGTAGCAGTTAAATTTTCAAATAAGTGAAAGATTGTAAAAAATTACTCATTAACAATTCACTGAGCAATATTATTGCCAGGAGGTAAATGTTTATACAGAAAAAGATAAAAGAAATAAAATAGTAGTCATTTTTCTCATTTGCCATGCAACAGTAAAAAATACAGTGAATCCTCCAGGTTGCAAAAGTTTATTTTTTACAATTGGCTTTAAAATATAGATAGTAAAAGTTTTGAATTTTTTGGTGCATGGAATTCTTTCTCTGGTCATTGATTTTTTTAAAAGCACAATGCTAAAATACCATCTGTAATTTGAATTTACTTAGTTCATTATTGCAAAAATTACTTTTATTTTTAATATCCTCAGTGAATGATTAATGAATAATTTTTAAGATCTTTCACTTATTTGAGAATTTAACTACTACACAGTATATCCAAATCGAGAAAAAAATAAAATTTTCTCAGTTAAAAATTTTTAATAGACTAATAAACGACTATTATGCAATTTATTTTGAATTGCTACAGCATTCAAAGTATTATATAATGCTAATTAAATATTATTTACTTAAAGAAATTTTATTAAATTTTTTATATAATTCTAATGAATAGATAAAATTAGTTACTATGTATATGTTAATTATTAAATCTATTAAACATAATTTTATTGCCTTTGTCACTTAAAAAAAAATCAATCATTTTATTTTGCCGTACAAAGTTTTACATCCACATCTTCTTCGTATTTACCAAGTTATACAGAAAATTTATTACAAGCTAAAATGCACAGTAAATGTAAAATGTATAGAGAGAGAGGCAAGTTTCAATCTAAGCTGAAAATTATTAATATGACAGTTAACCATCGCAATTTTCTTCTAATTTCTCAATTTATCTTTAGTGACTGTTAACGTTTTGCTTGCATGTGACTTAGTTGACTATAAGAATTTGTTATAAACAGTTTTATCAATCAGACACTCTCATCTTAAAAGCATCAACCTAACTGATTTTAAAATAAAAAAATTGGTTTATTTATTTAAAAACTAAAATTCTTTGATTTGACAGTCTTCTTATTTTAATCATGTTCTAACAACTAAATTATCTCAGAAGAGAAATGTGCAAAAACTCACTGTTAGTGAAAGATTCTTTTTAGGAGGTGGTGTTGGTTGAACTATTGTATGCATCTGGACTTGCTGCTGAGGCTGTACTGCAGGAGGAGGCTGTAGAATTTGTGTGGGCACCTGTTGCTGTGGCTGAACAGGCATGTGTTGAAGTTGTAGGGATGCAGTCCCTAATGGCGTTAGGTTGCCAATGGTCGTTGCATGGATGACTTGTGTTTTTGGAGTTTCAGGTTGCGTTGGTGCAGCATTGACAGTTTGAGCAGGAGCTGCCACCTGATTGGCTGGTTGTTCAGCGGTGGGAGGATTCGTCAATAAAACTTCTCGTTTCACCACAGGTGTCATGGTCGTAGTTGCAACTGTACAAATTAGAAATTAAATGTTACTAAAAATTTCTAAAAACTAAATTTACTTTAAAAAAAACCCCCATCTAGAATACAAGATAAGCTTCATTTCAACCGAAATTTTTTTTTGCAACAGAAGCAAAAATTTCCATTATTTTTATACCTAATATTTATTTTATAGGTTTCCTTAAATAAGGTGATTTCCTTAAAGGTATACTTTAGTGAATAATGCAAATAATAAAAGTCTATAAAGAACAATTTCTCATATATTCTTTACGTAAGTGCAAAAACATAGTAATCTTATGTGATAGATCAAATAATAATTTTTAAAATATTAAATTACTTAAACCATTGCCGAAATAGAAATCAAACAATTAATTACTTCATAGAATGATTTCAAATACTGCTATTTAAATATCATTTAGCATAAAATTTAATTCTGTATTTTATAATTTATATAAATTATTAAAAAATATCTAAGATATTATAGCATAACGAATCCCTTAAAAGCCCATAAATTAGTTTTATTGACACTTCATTAATATCAATAATAAAAAAAACCCCTTTAATTTTTAAAAAAAATTCTGTTTTTTATTGTAAAAATTTCAAATAATTTTCTCTGCAACATTTAACCTAAAGGGATCATTAACAGTTTAATAAATAGTTTCATCAGATAAGAATTTTCAGAGTATATTCCTCTTAAAAAAAAGAAGTTAATTTCCCATTTTTGAACAAATATATTTCATGAATGGGTTTCAATTTAAAAAATTACACATAGGATATTCTATCAATGATAGCTAAAGATATCTTCAATACGAAGAACATTTAATAATATGATTTCTCAGAATGAATTTTGAGAATATCTTTGGGCAGAATTTAAGAGTTCAGCATAGAATTAAAAAAAAAAATGTTCAAAAGAAAATAATTTAATAATGAATTCAATTTCAACATAAATAGCAATGATATAAGCCTTTTATGACATACGAGTTTAAAATTAAAGTATCAAAACAGAATAATTCAGTAAAATTTCATAAATGGAACACATTTCTGAAGCAATATATACTCAAATTTTGCTGCTATTTAAAAATATTAAGCAAGAAAATCCTGAACAAAAACTTTTAAACAATTTTATGCATTAGATTAAGAAAATAACTCTTTCAAAATCTTATATTAAAAGTTATGCTAACTACTTTAATATTAAAAACGATATTATAGTTTATAGAAATCAATTATTAATCACAAGTTAAAGGAATAAAATAAAGAGAATGAAACAAAAGAATTGCATTAATGCAGATTTCCCTTAACTCTATGAATATGTTTAATGTCCTCTTCAAAAATGTTTTTAAAAATTTTTCATCTATCATAAATAGATAAACTAACTCTCACTTCAAATTTACAAATAAAAACAAATTTTGCATCCAAATTCTTCCAATTTATAGAAACATTTTTCTACTGCCTGCGATTAAATGATTTTTAAAAGCTGATACAAATATCTCTTGCACAAAATTTTACTTTTAGCTATTTCAGGTTATGACATAGATCTTTCCCGATCTACTTTAATTATTCCATATAAAAAATTATTAATAGGCTTTCTGTATTCCTTTTTTTTTTAAATCTTTTGTACAAAATATTTAGTAAAACACTGATAGAGTTCAAACTAGCATTTACATTCAACTCTACTTCGATGAGTAATATGATTGCCACACAATTCTTAAGTGTGCTAACATTCTATTCTATTTTTTTTTTTTTTTTTTTTTTTTTGCAGATGATTATTCTTATACCTTCAAATCAATAAATATTGCACCATTGCTATTCTTTTAAACTGACAAAAGCATGTAAGCCATTCATAATATAAATGAGACCATTGATACTTCTGCATTACATTATAATAACTACCAATAGTTAGATCTGTGATATTTGACTTTAAAATATTTAGTAATGTATCTTGCCACTGCTCAAGTTATTTACATTTTAATATTTATTTGCTAACCAATTTGAAAATTGACTTGATAGAGCAGTATTAATAAATTATTTTATCGACTCAAACAACTTGTTTTAATGTTACTCTACTCATGTTCTACTTTTGTAGTCTAAAGAATGTCCATAATAATTGTTCTATTTTTTTAAAAATTTGCAACTTTGCAAATATATGCTGAAGAAAGAAATAAAAAGAGTTGAGAATAATTTTTTTTCCTTTCAAAAATTTTATGTAAAACTTATCTTTTTAAATTATAGCAGACCTATGCCTTCAATAGAAGAGAAAATAAACTATGCTTTGAGTTTCTAAGTTAAAATTTACATTTGGTTTACCATAAAAGGTTTAGAACTCAAAACAAGAAAGAAATATTCATTTATAAGCAGATGAATAATATTTAAAGAAACACATTCTACCACTGATAAGCAATCATTCATGTTTTAAGGTACAGTAGCATCAGTAGAAGGGGCCTATATAGTAAAATTATATGGATAGCCAATTGCAACTTACAAATCAACAAATGGCAGTAAACAGTATTTAAAAAATATATATATGCAAGTTAATTATGAATTGTATGATATAAAAGCTGGAAAAATTCCAAGATGTATAGAATCAACAAAACTTGAGAAAGAAAATGACAAAATGTTTTACTATATTTATTATATATCAATGAAAACAAAATATAACTAAAAATTTCTACCACATAGTTAAGTTTGTAATGTTACACAAATTTAATAATTTGAGATATAAAATGCCTTATATACAGTACGCCACAAACTCTTCATTCTGAACTAAACTGAAATCATATGATATGGACTAACTGTTGAGAAACTGACAGTATGTCACAAATTCATCATTCTGAATTAATAGTCCAAAATAAAATACTTTACATAGTTACATTAATTTTAATTATGATTTATTAATTTAACATTTTATTAAAGATATCTTTTATTCTGAAATGTAGATTCAATAATTCATGAATTTCTTTCCAACGGGAAAAAAAAAGAAACCCGATGAATGAATCAGAATTTTAAATATTTGAAGGATCATTGCAACCTCCTTACTTCCCATGATGGTCAGTAAAGGCAGTACCTTTTTAAATGTTATTTTAATCTGATTCAAAATAATATTACCGTTGTTTGGTTTTCTGACTAGTATTTTAATGACTGCTTTTTTACCAGGTAAAGTTGGAGTTGCATTGGCTGTAGTGGGAAGAGAAGTAGCTGGAGCTGGTGAAGCATAATTGGGTGTTGCACCACCACCAGGGGCTATCACCGCAATGCTTGGACCAGAGAGCTAAAGATTAAAAATGAAAATAATTATTTAACATACAACAAAATTAAATTCCTCAAAAATTGTTAATAAAGAATCATATCCAAGTTTACAATTTACTATATGTCTCATGACCACTGCTTGTACTTTCAAGAATAATTCTCTTACAATCTATATAAGTATTTCTCTTATGCGACTTGCAAAACATGCATTATTTAGTTGGAGGAATTAGCAACACTGCAGACATGATCCAAGCGATTTCTTGCTATGATTTCGATTCTTCTGTATTGCCTTACTTAATAATGTATCTCAACCAAAATATCATTCAAACAATAAAATAAAACAAATTTAAGATTTTGTAGGAGTAAAAGTATATATTCTTCAGTTTACAAAACAAAATTTTGAAACTACAGAAACATCACCCATTAATTTCATCATTTTGAATACAGCTAATCATTTAGAATTCTCCATCATTATTGTTCAAGTACAATATAAAATTTCAAGTATAATTCATAACTATCAAGTACAATTAATAAATTAAAGTATAAAGTAAAAATTCAAATCTGTGATAAAAAATACACCTTTATGCAATACAATGTATTAATCAAAGTTGATTAACACCAATAAATTCATCTAATTAGCATTTGCTGCCTTTAGAAGTTATTCCAATTTTATTAACATTGAATGAACTAATTTTTTTAAATTCTATTATTAATTTTTTTATTAAATTTAACAGCAATTTTTAATAAAAACTAATGTCAAAGATACAGAGGGAAAATTTTTTTAAACTTATTTATGTGAAATTTAGATGATTAAAAGCAACAATACGATATTATGTGGACATACCCTCCAACATTGATTAACAAATCATCAGTAGTACTTTTTACCAATGTATTACATATGTAGTAGTATCAACAAATTATTGAATAGATAGTTCCAAAGAATTTTAATTAAAACATATACTTTCAAGCATTATTCAAAATTATTTAACATACATATATTAATGACCAAAAATATTGATAAACTAATTTTAATTAAAAAATTAGATATTTTGTTGACTACACAAATTAACATTTGTTAAACATTTACAATGTTTTTTCATTAAATAATATGATTTTTCCTTTTCTGTCATCATTAACATCACAAACTTCCATATACATTTTTATTACAAGGAGCGACTCTAGTGTTTTCGTATTTATGCAGGAACAAGATTGCATTTTTTTCTTCTTTTTCTAACCATTCTAAAAAATTTTTCATTATCAGCATTGCTGTGAGTGATGATTTGAGAAGACAACATTTTCAACTTTATTATAATTTTCAAAATGTAGCTATTCATAGATTTTTTTTCTATATACCCATAACTCTGGAGTGTTTATTTAATTTTTGTAGCAATTATAAAAATTTCTAAATCATTGGTGGATATGTACAAAAATTAACCAGAAATATTTTTTGCAAGAATAAATCCAAATAAGCTCAATTATAACTACTGATCTATGAGGGGAAAAGTTAACAGAGAAAGTTTGAGTTTTTTTAATTGCAAATGTTTTTTCAGTATAGCATATAGCATGAAAGCAAAAGCTAATAATGTTATCAAAAATTTTATAGTATTAGAATTATTTTACATGAAAGAATTGGTCAGCCAGTTAAAAAAAATATGATGCTTCAAATGAAAATATTTCCAAAAATCACCTCTTTAACCTGTTCAGGACAGTAATCATGTGATTAACCCTTCACGGCTCACAATATATTTATCTTTCATGATATTGAATATATCTTTGTGCTGAAGTCAGAAAGGCTCATTTCATATGTGATATTATGAGCCATGAATGGAGAATTAATGAGATCAAAATATTTGATCACCATCCTGAATGATTTCATAATGACAGCAGTTTGAGAATAATTGTTTTCCAGTTAAAACTTCATGTAAAAATCCTTAGATTTTAAAATCTATTACCATGTTACAGAATTTTTAAAACAATAAAGCAATTTAAGTAACTGATGAAAAACTGTGAATGTCATGAATAAATAGGGTCACCTGTGAAGTAGTGAGAAGCCCAGCAGCATAGTCTGGCGTACTTGGGGAAGAAGTGACAGGAGGAGTTGCCCCGTCCTTTTCCTTTCGAGCTTCGGGTGTTTCGACCTCTGAGAAAGTTTAAGAAAAAAGGATTATTGAAAATATAAATAATTTAAACACAAAATGCATCAACACATAAAATAAAATCTTTTGGCACTTTCCAAGATTTGGAGAGTATTGGAAGAAATTTTTTTGGGATTATAATATTTTAGTTAAGAATTTTTAGTGATTTAAATAGAGTGGATACAAAGAAATATAATAATTTAACAACAATAAAAATCATTACATTGTATTTTAAATTTTACTGATTACGATTACACATTTCCATTTTCTATAGAAATAACTGCTTTCTTATATTAAATTCTACTTTGAAAATTATCTTAATAAAAATTTCAAAATCTGGTGTGATCTTTGCAAGCAAAGAACAATCATAATAACAGAAATTCAGAGTATTGCATAAGTCAGTCTTATCCTTACTTAAAGGTCATTAGCTATATCTATTTAAAAAATGAGGATAAGATTCCTTAATGAATTCTTGAACATTTCAAAAGATATTCAATATAAAGACACTCCAACAACCTATAGCAGATTATTTTATAAAATTTGACACCTTTGAATAAAACAAAACCCTTAAAATGCATCTTATTTTAACTTTTTGACCCTGGCAATCATGAATAAGCAATTTAGCAAGTCTGCATGCATTATAATGATCATCAATAAGCAAATCCTTTTTTAAAAAAATAGATTATAATGTATTACATATGCCAACCATTCTATAGATATCTACCAGTAATTTTCAATTTTCATATTTTTTTGTCATTTATTGCAAATGGCATATTAAACATATATAATTTCACCCATATTTAAAAGGCCATACATGGATTAGGAAAAATGTGAGATGTCTAAACTTCACAATGTGAAAAGAAAATTGAGAGAGTCGTCCAAACTTTCACAGTGAAAGCTATTTCAGCTGATGACTAAGTTGAACTGCTTAGATCATACATGATGTTTAATATAAATGAAATTCAAATCTTTAGTTCCCCAATAAAAAAAGCTATGACTTTGCACAGTAATGAGAACACATATTTCTTAGCCATGCTTTTTGAGATATTAATTTTAACAAATTATTAAAAAAATCTAGATGAGTAATATATAAATTAAAGATATAATCAATTTATTACTCATTCAAATAAAAGCAATACCATTAATCAGTGGAACTTCAGTAACAATTTTTAAAAAGAATGTTTGAAATACAGACTCAAACAGCAAACAAACAAAAAAGACTACAGCAATTACCTGGAAGTTTCTTTCTCCTTTTGGCATCTCGACCATAGCCCATGGGCTGCTCATCTATTTCAAGTAACTTTAAAGAAACAAACAAAAAAACGTTATAAAATCTGCAAATTTAAAAGCAAAATATATAAAATGATAAAAGTTCTCTAAAAAGTTATAGTATGGAATGTACCTTTATGCCTCCATCCTTTCGCCCAGCAGGTGTTCTTGGAGGAACTCGACTAGTAGGTGGAGTACTGGAATTCAGTCGTCCGAGGGGACTGGCACGAGACTTGAAGCCAGATGCATTAATTCGGCTAGGAATACCACGCAAAGGAGCTGGAAATTTAATTTTTAACCAAGTTAACAAACAGAATATTTTAATGCTATTATATGCTTAATAACAAGAAAATGAACACTTTGGCAAAACACTATACATACATCCATCATTCAAGTTAATTTCGAAATCAGGTAATGTGATTTTGAAGCACTCTGTGCACATTTTTTGGGAGTTCAAACATAATCAGAATGATATATTCTCCCATAGTCAAAATGAAGTATCTCTCTCGCACAATTTCTCACTCACATTGAATGTAATAAATAACAGATTGTTTAATACAATTTCATACTGACAAGCATGCCAACTTTTTTTCAGGTAATAAAAGTATTACCATAAAACTTAACAACAGACTCTTTGCAGTTAATTTCCCTCCCATAAATAGACATTTTTTGTGATACAACTTTTCTTTAATTATTGTCAATGTATATATTAGGAAACAGTGTTAACTATATAAAATGATATATTGCCAAGATAATAACATGTAAAAAAGAAATAAAATTATACAGTTTTCTTTTAATAACTATGTTCAGTTCAAAACTCTATATAAATTACATTTTCACTGGCATTTGATCAACTACAGACAAAGGTGAAAAAAGAAAAACCTAAAAATGCAGAAACAGTAACTAATCTTACTGATTGAAAATTGAACTCTAACAAGAATAAAAAATACTCTAAGGGCACTTATGTTTAGAAAATGCCAATCTTTATGCCCAATT
>JAPMOR010028513.1:93005-103745 GCA_026543865.1 Argiope aurantia
TGGTTGTATTTTAAAACTTTTTAAAGAACTGATTAGACAAATATTTAATAATATAAAAATTTAATAATACATTCAGAAAGAACAATTAAAATTTTAACACATGCTAAAATTACAATATAAATTTATTGCTGTGAAAACATCTTAAATATAATTAATGACACAAACTTAAATAATATAAAACATTAACTAAGATTAATAAAAAAGAAAAGGCTTGTTTGGATTTTATATGTGGAATCCATATCTAACATTCTTTTAGTGCGTTGTGCGTATTCAGGCGACAGATCATGCTATTCTGAACCACAGTCAAAGGAAGATGCAGCAGTACCTGAATTGGAGCCTCATTCTTGAAACGACACTTCAGCCCAATATAAAGAGATTCAGAAATATTTAATCAGCAAATATGACAGCCTTTTAAGATACCAAGACTTGAATTCTTAATGGCCCAATAACTACACCGAGACTGCCATTAGCTTACAAGTTCCAAATTACTGCATGGTACCCTAAGATTGACAAATTTAAGTTCAGGTTTTAGCAATGAATTATCTTAAACTATTTTATTATTTAAAATAGCAGCATATTTTTTTAAAAAAATTATTCACTGAAATGAGATTTGTAAATATTATACAAGAGAAAAAAAAATATATGAAAGATTTTCTAGGTAATATTAATTTCCAAGTTATTTCATATCACACAATAAACTAACAAGAATTTCTTTTATGGCAATAAAACCTTTCCTATAAGGGGGTAAAGAAAAAGCCCACTTGAAAGCCACTAACACTAAAAAAGCATTCTATTTTACAATTAGTTGTATTACTTTTCGCTAATCTATCATAGCACATTCTTTTGCAATATGTTATATCAACTGAAGCTTAGCAGCATGAACTGAAAGCTCAAGTTCATCTTTGAATCATCTTTACATGTTGATTGACTATGGCTCCTTCTTTAATATTATTTGTTCTTCCATTTTCATGCAACATTGCAGAAAACTAATGTTTTGTTAACAAATTTAAATAAAATTGTACATTTTAACTATTGTTAACAAAGTGCAAGTTCTGAGTCTGATCAAATGATTAAAAGTCACATAATATTCAAAATGAATCCAAGAATATAGATCTGAACAAAGTGCATAATATGAGTCTGAGCAATTGATAAAAAATTATGTGCTTTGTCACATAACATTCAAAACGAATAAGAGATGAATTTCATACCTTGTCCATTTATCATTCTATCTATTAAAATGTCTAGGAAGTGTATGAGATATTAATTATTTGACACGCTGCTGGCCAATTTTCTGCATTCCATAAAATACCAGATTTTAAATGTTTCGATAACATATATATATTATTTTCTTTCTATAAATAGCTATAATACTGTATTTTAATGTTAATTTACTGATTTTTTTTCCTTTACATTAATTAAAAAATATCTTCCTAAAGCTTGCAATATAATCTTTTCTTTTTCGATCATGACGGCTTTTATATGAGGCTTGAATTTTATGGCTTAAATGTATTTCGACTCTTAACTTGCAAGCTGTCTTATGCTACACATTATTTTTTATTTTATGGTGGCTTAGACTCTTGACCTTATTGATTTTCTAAACTTTAATCATTAAATTTTGTATCTTTAAATTATGAGGGGAAGGGGAAACATACTAAAAAATTTCAAAAGTTATAATTTTATAAATAGCAACAGCAACAAATCCAAGCCTCTTAGTTAAAAATACTCCATATTTCCATTTTTTAAATATTACATGTAGTGAAATATAAACACAATAATGTTTCATAAAGAACTGTACAAAAGATTAAGTTCATTCCTCTGTCTTGCTGAAGCCAATGATTTATCAACAAAAATGAACAAAACATGCATATTCAATCTTTTCACCCTAACACCAAAATTAATTTAAATATTTGTTGGTTTGTTGAAATAAGTTAGGTGAAGTAGGCCAAAGTATGGTTAAATTACATGATATATATTGATTACCTCTATAATGCAGAAAAAAAAAAAAGAAAGAAAGAAAGGAAACAGTGATTCTGCAATATCACTATGCTTATGCAATTTTAATTTTTCTTTTAAAATTTAAAAACTACAAGCTTCGAGATTAGATAAGCATAAAATGGCAGAAGTCTGTAAAAAAATTATATCCACTGATATCTTATTCATTGCTTAATGCTTTACATTAGCTGATAAAAATAAATGTTGATAAAGGAGATCACATAAAACATAAATACAAGAAATGAAAAATATATATAAATACCTAATTTCTTTAGGTCATTTACAACATCTGTAAAGACAGAAGCATTTTCTTCAATCTGGAAATTTAAAAGTCCAGTACTGGGGTAAGACTTGAGAAGCTCGGCTAACATAGAAACCCATTGGTCACTGTCTACTAAAGCGACTTCAAGGATCTCTTCAAGCTCAACCTTCCACTAGAGAAAGAAGACAGCTCAAATTAGTAAAACTTGGCCTTAATAAATAATTTAATGCAGAAGCAACTGAAAATTTTTGAGTTTTTTTTTTTCAAGTAACATTTACAAATCCTAATCTCATTTAATAATTTTACATTTATAATCAAATTTTTATAATTTCAAGTCATTTCTTAAAGTTCAAAATCAATACAAGTATAACAATATAATTTTAGAAAAAAAATAGTAATTAAATGATACGAAATATTTTAATAAAAACATTTATCAGACCAAATAACAATAATAATAATAAAAAGTACAGTAATAAATAAAAAAAGTATAATAGTAAGAAATAGTTCATAACAATTTTAGGCAAGCAGTATTAGCATAATACAAATCTTTGAATTTAGTTACGTATTTGTATTTTAGAAATTGATAGAAAGTTTGGAAAATCAATTATAAAAAGCAAAAAAAAAAAAAAAAGTTTTTTTTAAAAAATGTAAAATTAAAATATCCGATTTTATTCATATTGTAAAAAAGTGAAAAAATTAAAAAAAAAAAAAAAAAAAGGAGGGGTGGCACTAAATTTAAGAAAATCTATGATCTAAACTTAATAAATCATCAAGTTAAAAAAAAAATCCATGTTTGTTCTTATGCAGTTATTAATTTTACTCATATTTAAATTCATATAAAAATATTCTGACTTATTTCATAACATTTATAATTAGATATAAATGGATCATTTATTTAAACAATTCTTAAAAGAAGTGTTTTCTTATGTGTTTGGTTCTATTTTTTTTAATGGCACAAACACATGCACAAAGGTGACATACTAAATTATAAGATCAAATTTCCATATTGGTCCTGATGTTTAACATTTATCACCCAAAATAAATCTCGTCCCGAAAATTCTTTTATTATTAGTATGAAAGTCATCATGTGCATATAAGCATAACTATTAAAATTTTATTTCACAAAGTCAAATTATTACAACTTAATTAGATTAATGTATTGCAGACAGGAACATATTCAGAAAAATGTCATTTTGATACAAAGTCATAGTCAGATGATCAAATTTCTATCCAATAGTAGCTTTGGGTAATTTATTCTGACAGCCCATTGAACTGGCATTGAGACTGGTTGAATTTTAATAAAATTAATATTCACCTTTGGAACACTCTAGTTTTGAAATTGAGATTTAAGCATACACACACACACAAAAAAAGGAATCTGTATAAGCCAATTATACAAGATGAAAGATTTACCTGTTGTTAAGCTAAAAGAAAAGTACTTAATCCTTAAAAAAATAAAAGTTTCTATGGTATTTCAGTAAAGTTTAATACGAGTATCTTTAAACATATAAAATTCTTTCTCAAAGCAAAAAAATAATTCTTTAAATTCTGTTTGTTAAATTTCCCATCATTTTTATCTTGCACAATAAGCTGCTATACAAAGTGCTAGAACCCTAATATAATTCTACGTCACTAAGATTGTCATTTTCTTCTTCACTGGTGCGATGGCCCCAAGCGGACCCCAATCTTCCATTCTTATTTATGACAAGATTTTTCCATTTTGTTACCCTAAAAGTTTTTGAGTCTTTTTTGAGGCAGTCAACCCAATGTCATTTAGACATATAAAAAAATAAACAAGTACAAACTAATCTAAGTTATCTGCATTGGCTTTAAAATTTAATATAATATCTTATATAAAATTGGCACATTCATTAAAGCATTCTTTTTTTTTTTGATATTTGCATGTTCAAAGCTTTTCTGCATAAACAATTATCTTTCTATTTAACTTTATATGAACATAAAATTTACATATACATATTGTAATAGTTTGAATAAGCCTAGAAATCAAATTGTTTTCAATCATAATATTTGGAGTTATGTGGACATAACAAAATTAGTTTATGCAGGCACGTGTTTCTTCCTTATGTATTTTATAGTACAAGAATTTAAATTCAAATGAATAATCATGGCAAGAATATATCAAAACCTTGCAGCTTTTGTGGCCCTATCAATATTTATTTAATTTATAATCATTAAATCTATATATACGAAGGTTACTCAAACTACAAATGCATTATTACAAAGAATGTCATTTCACTAAGTCCAATATTCAAAATGAAAATGTTGTTCCAAATAAAAGATCCCAAACATGAATTATGAAGATTTTAAAGGAAGATAGGCATAACAACAGCAACTTAAAATGACTAGATGGTTTTATTATCCATTAAAGCATTCATCCCAGCAGAATTTTTCAGCATACATAATTTATTAACTTTCGCTATCCCTCCCAATGACTCCATATGTATTCCAGTGTACCATATTAAGACAGTTCCCTTCTAGAAGATTAATAATACCATGCTGAACTATTAAACATATACAATAATAAAGAATATAGAAATTTCAATCACTTCCAAAGTTATCTTATATGCAAAGTAATTACAATTGATTATTTTTAGAACTATGCAGAGAAAAACATCTGATCATGAAAGTATTAAATCTCAACGATAGCCCTTTTTTAAATGAATGCTTGGTATAAAAATTAAAAAAAAAGTCCATAAAAGATCAATTTTTAATATATAATAATCCATTTATCACCATCTATTATTCATTCATAATTGTGATAAACCATATTCATCTTAAATTAAGACTAGTAGAGATCTCAAACATTTCCTCAATGTGGATATTTTAAGAATATAGACCAAGACATCATGGAATAGCTTGGACAGATTCAAATTCCCAAAGCTTACTACAAATTTGAAATAAATATTACAGATATAAAATAATATGACATCCCAATTAACTAGATAAATCCCTTTCTCTCCAAGAAAAATAGTCCCAAATTGTAAAAGTTTCATGTTTCCACCAATGTTCTATTTTATATTTATTAATAAATAATACATATTAAAAAATTACAATTTTTTGAAAAGTTACTCCTTTCTAACTTTTATGTAGACATTGGTATCTCTTTAATATGAAGATTGGGGTAAAAGCAAGAAAAAAAATAGTAATGCAAGAAGGAAAAATAATAAAAATAAAAACATAAATTAACAAAATACTTCAACAATTAATAACCTCTTTAAATTTTCCTGCCTTTTAGAGAAATTTATCTTCATCAGCTGATTTCTTAACAAAATATATATTTTTTGGAATTTATCCCAGGTTTCCTCCCTTTGGTCAATGTCTCAGACTGAAGTTCAGTATTGCAGCATGTTAAGAGTAAGGAAAAGGTTGCTTCTCTTTTCAAGTAATTATTTTAAAAAAGGTCCATTGTCTTTTTTGATTGCCAGTGTGGTTACTATTACCTCTCATAAGCAATTGCAATTCAATGATCATTAGAAGGACTGAATAGGATATTACAATCAAGTGATCTATTAGGTGATAAGAGAAAATATTTACAACATTGGAAGAAAATTTTTTATTTTTAATTCCATATTTTAAATTTTTAATTGTTCATGGTATATTAAATTCCTCATTTAGTTCATACAGATTATTACAAAAAAAGTATTACAACTGAAAAAAATTATTATGATGATATATAAATAATTTTTAATCTTGGAAGCTAAATCTACAAAAACAGCTCCACTTCAAATTACATAAATGCATCTATTTCAGAATTGTAATTAGAAACACAAGATGCATTAAACTTAGATCAAAAGAATTGATTTACAATTGTTGATTTGATAAAGAAATACTAGGAAAATAAAATTAAAAATATTAGCCTTTTTTCAAGAATTTTTTATAGCCACTAGTTTTAAGTCGGATAAGGCAGGTTTTGAGCCTTTGCTTTGTAATCCTCATTACAGATTTGAAAAAACAGTTCTGCAATAATAAGATCTTATTTTTAATAGACATTTCTTTCCTTTTCCAGTCATCGCTTTCCACAAATTCAGAATACATATCACAATGCATTCTATAGCCACTACCATCCCTAACCTTACGTTCTTCAGAAAATGGATATTTTTAATTCTACCTATACATTAAGATTACAAATAATGAGCCCTTTCAAAATGTTTCACTACTTCAACTTAAATTATTTATTTGTGAAATGCATTAGTCCCAAGTTTTTCACTGAAAACAGAACAATTTATTATAAACTAGTTGCCATTGGCAACCAACTGGTTCACTAAGAATATTGGTTCTATTTGATTTAAAATATATCATTTAGATATATTTTCATGTTTATAATTATGCCAAATAGTCAGGTATTAAAGTTATGCTATTTAAATTGTCTCACGTATGCTCCGTTCAACAATAATATGAACCTTTTTGATGGAGTGTAGTCCTATAGCATCATAATTTTATTAAAAAACACAAATATTTGATTCATACCATCTTATGACTTTCACAATACTACAACTTCACCTTTTTTTATTCATCTCGTACAGATAATTATCAGAATCCTTTTTCCCAGTTTTCAACAATAGAAAAAAATAAACGCAGAGTTAAAAAATTTTTTTAAACTGTATGTTTTAACAGCATACCATATATTTCAACTAACAACAAACCATGCAAAGTTTGGAAACTCTAGGTCCATAGAGCATCAGCATGCACACATTCATCTTCATTACCAATATAGAAAGGCTATCCTTTTATTATTATACCACGAGGAATTGTCAGTAGGCATTTAATGCCCCGCACACTATTCTGTAAACAAATTGAACAGAAAATGGAAAGATATTTTATTTCCAATTGCTGCTGAGATTGTGAATATTTAAAACACTTTACAGATTCTTAGTAGAATAAGATTAATAGTTGTCGTCTGATTCACAACAGTCATTTTTTTTTTATTTACCATTAATAATTTAACATTTTTGGTCAGTTGAATGCTAATTTTCGATAAATAAATCTATCTTGTTTCATATAAGGACTTAGATTGAAATACTTAAGTAGAAAATATTTAGATTTTTAAAATTGCTATAAGGATTTAAATTTCAATACCTAAATGTCCATAACTTGAAAAACTGATTTATCATCAAGTGACTAAAATATGTATGAAAAAAATTAGAGAATTTCTTTTACAATACACATTACACTGAGAACTTAATATTATATCCATTTATCTCTGTAGTTATTTATTAATGCTATTTATATCGCAAGTATATAAATAAGAGTTAATAAGTCAAGATTTAAATTATCAATTAAGAGCAATAATCTGTCACTTGAAATTGAACAGAATATTTTATCATGTAATGGCTGCATTTAATTTTAGGTAGCTAATCTGTAAATATATTTAAAAAAAATAGAAATGCACTATATATTCAATTTAATTATTTAACAATAAATCTTTCAAAATCTTTATACATACATATATATAACTGAATTTTAAATTTATAGATATGTATATTTAATGCAAGTTTAAGTATAATAGATTCTGTGTATTTAAAAATCGTTCAAGGAATTATTCTGAATATTCATTAACCAATAATAGAATTCATTAATTCGTTTATTAAATTAGACAGAATATGAGAATGAAAGGCATCATACACAGAATGTTTTTTCTAATGAGTCTTTTTCAAATTATACTCATAACTGCAAATGACTTATCAGTTTTAAACAAAAGTTAAAAACATCTTTCGTTTTTATAACTTAAAAACAAACAACACAATAAGCAGAACATTTTTTTCTAATGCGGCAGGTACGATTTTAAATACAATTGGTACTTCGGTATGCTAATGATTTTGATATAACAAAAGTATACGTTAAAACTATAACACATTCATATTAATATCTTCTAGCAGTTAATTGCAAATAAAAACTAATTAATACCGAAATAAATGGAATTAAATCGTAATCTATCGATCGCACAACGGTTAATTCGAACTTTCGTCAACTAGCTCTGACAGTTTTCGACTCTTACGCAAAACTTTTATTCATCCTACGATAAGAAAAATTAGTATTCTAAGCAATAGCAACCTCGAAAGAAAATGTAGGGCACACGGTACATGGCACTTTGCCAGTCAATCTACAAAATCTCATCTCCAACTATTTAAATAGATCATTCTAAGTTATTCATGAAATTATTCATAAGAATTGCGAATTCAGATGGTGCAATTTCAATAATTTATACAGAAGATGATCAAATTCGATATTTCACCGGGTTAAAAGAGCTAATTAACATATATAAAATATCTAAATAATCCAAACATATGTTTTTACCTCCTCGACGTTTCTCCTAGGTATGTGCAAAAATGATAATAGCAATTTCAACTTAACTTGTGACTGTAATTCGATGAAACATTCACGAATGTTTCGTAAGACATCTTGATTTAATTGGGAGCAAATTGAACCACCGGACCATAAGTCATTACTTGTTCCAAGTTTATTATGAAGCCAGAGAGACGTGTCACTGTCTCTCACATGCGCCATATTGGAAACTCTACCTGGCCAGCGCCATTTTGTTGGTACTTAAGAAGTTGTTGCCAAACAGACGCGAAAAGTTGTTTGTAAACATTGAGAAAAGTTTTGGCGCCCAAGAGTACAAACTTTTTGCTTGACAGTTACCATAGCAACAGTGAGCAATTTTTGTGCTGCATATTTTTTAAAGTTCAGCCAGCTACCACAGGTTTAAATCAATTATACATTATTCGTGACTGTATTAATGATGAAAGTTTATAGCATTTAAAAGACAAAAAAGCTTTTGAAACAATTATTCATCAAATTTAGTGATCGATGTATAAGAATGATTTATCTGCTCATTATGAGTTATTTTATTGCAAAATTAATCTATCTGAATCAAACTAATTACTTCATATTATTAATATCAATCATTCAATGGAATATACAATTCATTGAATGGAAGTTGTCCTGCAATCTTAGTTAGAGAAGTAGTCAAAAATTTGCTGACGCTCTTCAGTCTACCTAAAAATATAATCTTTTTCAAACAACCGAATTTTTATGAAAATTCAGAGTAAAATAAGGAAAATATTTCTTCTATTACATGTTCATTAATGCTTATCTTTAGCTGGAGAGAAATCTAGGTTGTAAGATGCATTCAGTTTGCTGTGCAATTTTTTTTCTTATTATTATTCTTTAAACCGAATGATTTTATTCATTCCATCTTGCATAACAAACTTGTCGAAACTAATAGAATAGATAAAAAATACAAAATAGATTTGGGATTCTCTTTTCAGAATGTCCACCATTGTTTATCTTGCGACATTTTCAGACCTTTTTATGCAATATTTGAAAGGATTTATTTTCTCATTACGATGCAAGGTAATGTGCAATGTAATAAGGCAATTAAATCTGAGGCTCAGATGTCAAATAAATTAATGCCATTTTGACTGATTTTTTGAATTCTCTCAGAGTAATATTAAACTGAAGTTTCTGATAATAATCAATTTCCACAAGCAATACACTGTATTGAAAAAAAAAATGTACTAAAATTTGACCGGATAAAATTGAAACAATATTCTTTTAGAATATAGAAACAGTGTTTGTTAAATTATATATATTGGGTTCCAATATTTAAAAAATATAATATCCACACTTTTTCAACTTTTATTCGTTGAATTATTCATTAAAATTTCATCTCCTTTTTTTTCATAGAAGTTTATTTCTCCCATTATTATAAATATTTCCAAAATTAAATCTGTCAATAGAATATGAAAAAAAAAACCCTAAGTTTTTGATAGCATGCATCTGCAATTTTTTTTATCGCTTGCTTGATACATTTCTACATATCATTTATTTTAAGGTTAGAAGTAGAAACTTTTTAAGTAGGTTGCAGTATATTACACTCAAGACTATTAGGACCGGAAGAGGATGGTTAACAGTAAAACCAATCTTGATTAAATGACTCTTCCTTACAATATCGAGTTAAGAATTTAATTTGAATAAAAAAATGAGCTATTTTCATTCTTATTGTTAACTATATTTGCTATAAGAATAATCTATGGAAGTTAGGCTTAAGAGCAATTACTTGAAAAAATATCAGATATCAGGAAAATTATCATTATTCAAAAATCATATACCGTATGCACTTTCTCATACAAAAAGTATAGAAAAAGTATTGTAATCATCAAAAAATTCGAACTCTAGATTTTAAAGAATCTTCAGATTTAAACGTCCCTGAGCCAGAGAAACATATTTTTGGCATTATGTCTACCTGTTTTTCTGTGAACATGATGATTCAAAGCGGCACTGAGGAAGTGAATAAATCTGACATATGAACATTAGACTAAATTTATAGGTTTCTATGACATTTTAAACGAAACCCCTATACAAGATGCCTGTCTGGCTGTTTGAGTAAAATGTATTCGATAACTATAAAATACAGCAGCTAGGTAAATACAATTTGGTTAACATACTTATATAAAATATAGATT
>JAPMOR010028523.1:0-16032 GCA_026543865.1 Argiope aurantia
CATTGTTTGCCCACTTTTTAAATAGTATATTAAAAAATGTTTAAATATAAACAATTATCAAATAAAAAAATGTTTCACGATAAATTATTGCGTATTCAATTAAAAAATTACAACTTAACTCAACCAAAAAAAATATTAAAATATTAAAATTTTTAAATATTAAAATATTATAAATCGAGAAAACGGCGAATTTTACTTGGATCTGAAAGAAAAATCGAATACCTTCCTTACGATGCAACATAGCATCATGATGTAGCTAGTTTTTTTTTTTTCTAGAAATTTAGCAAGGGTGCAGACTTCAGACTTAATCAATGTTCTCCAATGCTGACAATTTTTTTATTGTATCCCTAAAAATTGTATTCCTGGAAACCATTTGTTACCATTTCTGGTAGCCAATCAAGATAAAAGACTTTTGGCGAGTCTTTCGATGATTGGCACGATTTTGATTGTTTGGCTGGAAGTCTATATAAATCTTAAGTTTTACTTAGCAGAGAATCGCCATAAATCGATTGTCTATTCGCTGAGAGAGCTCAGATTTCGTTTCGATGGTCAGGCCTTGGCTCATTAATAGAGTAATAACACTAAGATATTTCTTGATGAATTAGAAAAAAAAGCAATTAATTTTTTTTCAGTTGAAATATATTTTAATGGCCTGCTTGAGTTTGTCGCTAATATCACAACCTAAACAATCAAATGGGTACTTCCACTTGTAGACTTCGGTATGTCACATTACATTGAACTTGAATATAAACAGTGAGGGATATAGTGACAATGGGTTATCTCCAGTCGTTTCATTGTTTGCCTATAAACTGTCGTTCTATTTGGCATTGGTAATTGGCAATCGTTGGCGATATGAGGGGAACATCAATGTAGATGTTGATATTTAATAAAACAAAAAAATATTTATATGTATAATGCATTTATTTGTTTGCCATTCAAGATCTAGAAACTTATCATATATAATTTAAGTCATAGTGTTTGTTTATAAGAGCGTCGCCACTCCAACAGTAAATTATGAAATACATTAATTGGCGCATAAGTTGTTATTGTTATAATTGCAAATCTTTCTGAAAGTTTGTGGCAAAACACATGAAAATACATACAAGAACAACACGTTCTTACCACTTGTTGAACGTGCTATTTGTACATTCCGGTGAAAGCCTTTCCGAATTTCTTTTTTGGATATAGAAAATATTATACTTGAACACTTTTTTGAGAACAAAAAGTATTTTACGATCTATCATTATTTTTGAAAAGATTAATAAATGGCAAGATTTAAATTGAATTTCTAATTTCTCGCCAAACAGCAAAATCATGTCAACTTTCTAAAAACTCAGCAAAAGTCCACCATCCTGGATGGCTATGAAAAATAGTGACAAATAGCTTTTAGGGTTGCGATAAAACGTTGTCAAGATTACAATTGGAAAAGGCCATATCCCCCCCTCCTCCCCCCCCCCAAAAAAAAAAATCGAATAAACTTCAATCTTAAGACGGGTCCAATAAATTTTAATTCTGATCGCATTAAAAAAAATAATAAAAGTTTTTTCACGAGTCATGTGAAACAAAAAACGATTGATTACGTGGAGATATCAGCACGTAGAAAAGCTTTCTTATTATAAACAATCCCAAATACAACACAATATTTATTTTTAAAACTTTATTTGAAAAATAGTAAATATCATAGTTTGAAACATCTAAGCTTTTGTAACATGTATTTTGAATTAATAATAATACCTTTACTTGCCCGCATTTTTCGTGAAACTTTTCCACCTTTGAAACCTTCTTCGAGACGATCTTTTCAAGTAAAAGAGGATGAATCTGTGGAGAAGACCAGCGAAATGTATTGCACAAGACGGTTCCTATACTCAGAAAATGGTATGACAGAATTGGTTGTCCTGCGACCGCTAACAACCAGAGAAATAGTTGAAACTTTGTATCGTAACTGTTTAAAAGACATGAAGAACCAAGCTAGATGAAACCGATTCATTCGAATTGTTATTTTAGCCATTAAAGTCATCACCATGAATGAAGCATTATACGATTAATAATTTTTTTGGGGTTATGCGAGTAATAGACGATTTCTTAATATTTTTAGTAATAAAAATTATGTTCAAATTGAGATTGTTGCTGATTATTGATGGTTTTAAATAATAATTAAAGCTGAAATTTAATATTTCCTCAACAAAAATGATTGAACTACGATTCACCCCAAAACTTTTATGATACTAGCATTTTTGAGTTTCATTAAAAAATTAAAAAAAAAGATAAATGCATTTCATATTTA
Organism: Argiope aurantia; assembly: GCA_026543865.1. NCBI lineage: Eukaryota > Metazoa > Arthropoda > Arachnida > Araneae > Araneidae > Argiope > Argiope aurantia. Next base: position 2,285 of record JAPMOR010028523.1, read on the forward strand.
TGTTTTACCCTACCACCCCAAATCTCATTAAATTTAAAAAAGCAAAATCTGAATTTCGTAGAATCCGACGCATTAGTCAGGAGCAATCCGTTTATTCGTATGTCAATTCCATTCAAGGACAAATACCTTCTAAAATCATGCGGGACAAAATAAAAAAAAGATTTTTGGCTGTTACTCAAATTCAGATAAAATATCCTTTTTAAAATTAAACGGACGAGTAATTTCTAACGCAAAAGAAATTGCTAATTTAATTAGACAAACTCCTTCTAACATATCGAGTGAAGAATTTTATCCAGAAGATTTTATTAATTTTAAAAAATGGACAGAGAAACAAACATTAGATTTTCTACCTTCATATGGGGAGGAATATAATACTACTTTTAAATTTCATCAATTGAAAAATGCTTTAAAAAAGTCCCACTCTACATCATCGGGACCTGATAGAATACATTATGATATGCTGAAACATCTCGGTGATTCGTCATTGCGGGTACTCCTAACTTTATTTAACAGAATTTGGATAGAAAGATTCTTCCCAAGCTGCTGGCAAAAAGCAATAATAATTCCTATTGTCAAACCTGGGAAAGATCGGCAAGATCCCTCTAACTACATACCAATAACCCTTACTAGTTGCCTCAGTAAACTAATGGAACGTATGGTAAGTCACAGACTGATGTACGTCTTAGAAGAGAAAAACTGGATTTTTCCTTTCCAAAGTGGTTGAATAATTTACAAAGTACATTGGATAATTTACTAAAATTGGAGACTGCTATCAGAGAGGCTTTTGTAAGCAAAAAACATCTTGTATGTATTTTCTTTGATATGAATAAAGCCTACGACCGAACCTGGTGTTATGGCATTTTGAAAGATTTATTTAACTTGGACCTAAATTGAATCTACCAATTTTTGTACAAAACTTTTTGAGAACAAGGATCTTTCAAATTCGTGTTGGTGGTATTTTATCAGATACTTTCATTCAGCATGAAGGTGTTCCTCAGGGTAGCGCACTAAGTGTTTTGCTGTTTATCATAAAGATAAATGGGATTGTTTCGAAAATCTCACCATTTGTACACACTTCACTTTATGTCGATGACATCCAGATCCATTGTGCTAATGAAAGTTTGGATTTCATTCAAAAACATTTACAAACATCCATAAACAATATGATAAACTGGGCTTTGAAAAATGGGTTTGTTTTTTCTTCTCAAAAAACAGCTAGCATTCACTTATGCAAGCGACGTGGCCTTCATGCAGATCCAGAGCTCCGATTGAATGAGTCGGTCATTCCCAAAATTAGTGAGAAAAAGTTTTTGGGCGTGATATTAGATAACAAACTAACATTTTGCCCTCATATTCAAAACTTTAAAAGAAAATTCCTTCAGATGCTAAATATTATAAAAGTCCTATCAAACACCTCTTGGGGAGCAGACAGAGCCTCTTTGTTGAAGATATATAAATCACTGATACGCTCAAAGCTTGACTACGGGCCACCCATTTATGGCTCAGATGCCAAATATACCTTGAAATTGTTAGACTCAGTGCATAATCAAGGACTTCGTATCGCTACAGGAGCTTTTAGAGCATTGCCAATTCAAAGTTTACAAGTTATAAGTGGTGAGCCCTCCTTGGAACTCAGGCGGAAACGACTTTGTTTATCCTACTTTTATAAAATTAAAAGTGACGAATACGATCCACTGTGCTACAAGGTTCTCAATCCTATATACGGATCGTTATTTTCTAGGAGATTGTTTTTTACGCCAACTTTTGGATTCGGTATAGGAGAGATTTTACGAACATTCACAACTAAAGACTTCCCGATTATTGTAAATATTAGTGGTCCACCTCCATGGCAGGAGTCATCTTTCAGTTTTGTAGATGATTTTATGCACTTCCTAAAACCATCAACATCAGACGTGATGTTTCAGAAATTTTTTATGAACACAGACAACAGTATCATTTTTTTCAACCTGTTTATACAGATGGTTCGAAATGTGGTAATAATGTTGGCTCAGCAGCAGTTTTTCGTAATGTAGTAATATCCGAAAGACTTCCCTCTTTCTGTTCTGTTTTTACATCCGAACTTTATGCAATATATCTAAGCCTTCAAAAAATTGCAAAGTTATCCCCCTCTAAATTTATTATATATACTGACTCTAAAAGTAGTATTGCAGCTTTTAAGAATGTGTCATCGGAAAGTCATCCCTTAGTTCTTAATAGTTTGCACATATATAATTCGCTAAAAAATAATTTCACAATTAAATTCTGTTGGATTCCTGCGCATGTTGGAATTTGGGGAAATGAAAAAGCTGACAAAGCAGCAAAAAGCTCAACCCTGCTGAAGGAAAATTTTGTTCCATTATCCGATGCATTACAAGCAATAAAAATAATTCAAAGTAAATTCTGGCAAGCCACGTGGGAAAAGCTATCTACAAATAAACTTTTTCAAATACAACCATCTGTCAAGGGTTTCAAAAGTAAAATTCTAACTAGAAAGAAAGATGTCATTATCACGAGACTTCGAATAGGTCACACCTATTTGACCCAAAAACATCTTTTGCACTCTGATCATGCACCACTTTGTGATAAATGCAATTGTGTTTTAACGGTTAAGCATATTCTGTGTGAATGACAAGTTGTTAGTACACGACAAGTCCATTTTGGAGCAACTGTTTTCAACTTAAATGACATTTTAGGAGATAACCCTCATCCAAATATTTTTACTTTTTTAAAAAGATATTCAAATTTTACATCGGAGTTAATTGTACCTTTTTCTTAAAATGCTTTAATTTTTAACACGAAAGCTATGTTTAACAAATGTTTGGCGCAGAATGATCAAATCTGGTCCTTGCGCCATAAAAACCAACTAACTGACTTCATATTTATGTTATTTTAAGAACTAAAGTAAGTAGTACCCTCAACGAACTAGAATTTTTTTTATGGCGATCACTCGCCATATATGATAACTCACTTCATTTTTGTAACAGCCCTAAAATCTCGGTTTTAAATTGTAAAATTCTGGTTTCAAGATGGTGAATGTTTAACTAGTTTTAATATTTGGTAGGCACAATTTGACCTGATGTTGGCGAGAGTATCATATATTTTAGTTTCACAACGAATTTTACCTTCTCATACGAAAGATGCAAAGAGAAAGTAGAGTAACTGTCAAAAAATTCGAATTCGAGATTTTGACGAATCTCCATGCTTCAGAACTCCCTGAATTCAAAAATAACAATTAAAAAATAATCTCGGAACGTCGTCCTTATACCAAAGTTTTAGAATTCTTTCAAATTTTGAACGAATATCATTCACAGGAAATTTGTCAGTCTGGCTATCCGAATGACAAGGAACATGATAGCTTAAAATGTAAAGAGCTAGATGAATAAAATTTCGTATTCAAATTTAGAATCTAAAGTGCGAATCTGTACCGAATTTTAAACCAAATCCGTTAAGGGATTAACCGTCTATCTGCCTGTATTGACTTTCCCATAAATGCAAATATGATAACTCTAAAAGGCAAAAACTAAGAAAACTAAAATTTGAAATACAGATTTAGTATATAAAGCGTGTAATTTTAATAAATTTTGAATAAAATTCATCAAAAGATAGATCGTCTATCGGTTTGTTCGTTCACTTTCGTAAAAATTCAAAAGAGCAACGACTTAGATAAATAAAGTTTGGTATATGAACTTATTGCTGCAATTTTAATTCCAGACACAATTTCTGTTTCAGGCAATCGAAAGAATTATTTATTACCACGTCTAATACACATACATGGTTGACTACATTATATTATGCAGCACAGAGTGCTTATATGCAGGATATTGAAAATAAAATTCTGAGTATTCATAGAATTCAAGGCCTCGTCTGACGTCCGCAAATTTATATGGAAATGGAGAGAACAACACTCTTATTAAGATATGTTAGAAGGTTTCGAGGATACGTCTCCGGCTGATTTCATTTTGTTGTTGTGAAAGATTTAACTATTTGTGAATGTCATCGTAATAGTATTACAAACACTTTATTTATATATATATTTTTTTGTTATTTCATAGAGAAGAATATTTTATTTTCGCTGTTTTAAATTTCAAGCACGAAGTGAAATAGAAAATGCGGATAATGCTGTAAAATTTTTGAATGGTAGCATTTATTTAATATCAAAGACAGAATACGATGTTTGTTTATTGACTTTCGCAAAAATATCCCTTCAGTTATAATTTTGAAGCAAATATCGAAGGAATTTTACAAATGTAATTAAAAATTATTTAATTTACACATGAAGCGTCCTTTCTGTATTTGATAATCAAGAGAGGCGTCAACATTCTTTTTAGCTTTAGCATTTATGTTCTAAAATAAATTGGTTGCATATGAATTTCATATGAATATCGTTGCATTCTATAATGATAGTATTAATAAGCACTTTACTACAGCTAACGGTTAATTAAAAAAATTCTAAAATCTTTAATACGAATTATTATTTTGTGAAAACGATATTTTTCAACAGGTATGACACAATATTTTTGTACAATACAAATATGGAAACTTAAATTTTGGCATTTTCATGTGACATTAAGATAAGATAATCTTTAGTATGATAATATTTATAAGGCAGATACTATTTGTAAATTCACGCATTCCAAACCGATTTGCATTTTGCAAATGATTGATGCAAAAATCCTTCAAAATGCTGTACAGAGCAGACCATCGGATCTAGAGCTACCATAATTGGATCGCAGTTACTCCTTGTCTATTAAATGCTCACTAAGAAAGGTCATCTCAAACTTTTAATGTCTTTCTTCAATAAATTCCAATCACAGTGCCGCCCCAAAACCATTTTTACATTTTAAAAGTTTAAAACTAAACTTTTCAATGATATCAGTTTTATTTTAATACATTTAAAATATTGTTAAGTAAATTTTACAACGATCCTATAAACTCAAAATACCTAAGAACATTTTAACAATACTATCATATTATAAGCATTCAAAATATCTAGAAGTATCTTGGAAATATCGTAAATATCTTGCACTAACAAACACTATTCATTGTTTTAGAGATGCATTCATTGTTTATCCTCACGCATATTAAACCGATATTAAATATAAATTTTTACTTTACCGTATACTTACGCAGTGTAGAAAAAGTATAGTAATCTTCAAAAAGATTCGAACTCGAAATTTTGACGAATCTCCAGGTTTTAGACCTCCCGGAGTTCGAAAAGCACATTTTTGGGAAAATGTCTGCATGTTTGTGATAAAGATAACTCAAAACAATTTGAGCTAAATAGCTGAAATTTGGAATAGGGTCTTTATAACAAATTTGCAGGTTTCCATCAAATTTTGAATAAAATCTGTTCAGAGGAAGTCCGTCTGTCCGGCTGTTCGGATATAAGTTAACACGATAACTACAAAATGCATAGAGCTACTCAGATAGGATTCGGTGCACAGATTTAACATGTGTAGTGTCAAATTTTGAGAAAAATCTAACAAATTGTTGACTGTCTGTCGGTCTGTAATTTCAGAAATAGGTAATCCTGATTATTCAAAAGCGCAGTGACTTCAATATATCAAATTTAGTGTGGGATATTGTGATTACAAGTGCAGTTTTGGGCCAAATTTTTATTTCAATCGATTGAGGAGAATGGGTCAAAGACACAGAATCGATTTTTGGATGTTGACAACGCATGCCAGTTATGAATCGGCGAATAACTTTCCAAAGATGACGCGATGGATAGAGTAAAGATGCTAAATTCAGGCTAAATGTTGATAATGACACGCCAATGTTATGCAAGGCGTTCTCTGGCAAGACAAATTTATTAGACAGCATGCAAGAAAATTGTCCATTTCCTCTGGTGTGTGCATGTTATTATTAGCGTAATTAAGAGTAAATTTTTTAAATTAATATAAACGCAGAAGGAATGGACGTAAAATTATATTCTACGATATTTCGGACAAAATGTACATATTTCTCTTTCAGCTCTAAAGGAAATTGATACATCAATGGCTATTGCTCAATGCTATCATCTATCATCAATTGCCTCAATGAAGATGCTATAAATGTCTTTTATAAATAACTGTCAAATAATTTTACAAGATAATTGGCATTTCAAAATCCAGATTTCATCCTTCTAATTTGCAGGATTTTTTTAAGTCTTCGAGTTTACAAATAGATGGACATGCAAGCATAATTCCAAAAATATTTTTTTTTTTCAATTTTTCATGGTTTAATTTTTAAAGAAAAAACTTACTACTCCTTTCAAATTTGATTCAAGATGTCACTTTATTTAGACATATTTTGAAATATGAAATATAACTATTTTGGCACGGGTCTCATAATTTTGAACCGCGGTCAGATGACGAGGACGACACCTGAGCTGGCACTCCCCTCTCCACACCACACCAGCGGGAGGATGAAATGTCTGTTAACGCAGAAATAAGTTCCCAGCGAATTTTGGTGGTTTCTTTCGTTTATTTTTACATAATAAAATGATGTACAAAATAATAAATGATGTACAATGCGCAAAAGAGAAATTTTTTTATCAACGATTACTGTTATTTATTCATTTCTCATCCAAGAATGTTTAATAAAATAGAGCAATGCTCCCCCCCCCCCAATAACCCTCTTGCTGTTAAAAAAAACTTCTCCTAGTTCTTACAATACTCTTCTTAGCATGAATACGAATAGTTTCGCTTATTAGAGCAACAAAATAATTACTTAACTTAGGAAAACTGTAGTTTTGAGATTAAAAATACTTTTGCAATTCCAATCAAGGTTATTCGTGGTGTCATCTATCGGTGAGATTTTTGTGCGAAAAGATTCAATGAAAATTGCGCCTCTGTGCTGCCATCTATTGTAAGAATCTAATAATATACACACAAAAAATTTAATATATTGAAGGATAACCAAAAGAATGAAGATTTACAAAAGACATGGTTTAAAAAATAGACATAAGAAAAGACGCTAAAAATAATTTTTAATTAAATTTGGTTTGTTTCAATTATGATATCCCTTATTTTACCTTGACAATAAATATAAAACACGTCAGCCCAAATTATCGAATAAAATGCATCTTCTTTAATTGAGTTTTTACATTCAATTGCGAATTTTAATTATACAACTCACAAAAATTTTAACTGCTACTTTTGCATAAATTTTTAACATTAAGTTTAATTCTAGAATAAAAAGTGAAAAATTAATATTATTGGGCAATAAAAGGCAACGAGTTAGATGGCATAGTATTTTATGTTTGTCATGAAATTGTTGTTTCGTGAAATAAGCGTGAGACATTCAAAATTTTGATTTTCAATTTCTAAGGGTTAGCTCAGTTTTAACTTAAATTCTTTAATCTCATCAGAATAAAAGTGTGATTTTAGCGAGATGAATATCATAAAAATAAAATTGCACTTACTGTATAAAATCTATTTTTTCGTTCTATTTTTTTTTATCGATTTTTATTTATTTATTTACAATTGTTCTGATCCTTACTGAGGGCATCTCACATGTTGGGATAAAAAAAAAGAGGAGAAAAGAAGAAAGTAAAAGTTGGGGGGAGTAAAGTTACAGCACCACATAAGTAAATGATCAAATACATGCTAGATAATAAGGATAACTACGATTTTTATACAATTTTGATCTATGACTCGATAATTTTTATGGCTTGATAATAAATGAATTTTCTTTATGAACATAAACAGCAGAACAAATATCAGTCAACTAAAAATTGGTATTTAAATTTCTATCACAATTTAATAGTACAATGAATATAGAATCATGTGAATAATTTTTAAATGTGATCAAACATAATATTTCAGACGAACCAAATGGTTGCCAAAGGCAATTAGTTTCTTTTAATAATGAAGAAGAATATATTACGTATGGTTTTTGTGAGATGGTATCATAAAAATACTAAATTTTATTCTGATGTACTTAGGAGGATAGGAGTATGTGCATTCAAATAAATTTAATTTAAGAAAATTTAATTAGAATTTTTATTTACTAAAATTCCAGCCTTAGTTTTGGATTCTTCCGAGATAAATTAAAAGAAAATATTAATACACAAAAATTATCTTTAAATCATTAAAAAAATGTTAAGATTTTTGAACAATTCAACCTTAATTCTCATGTAATTGTTTTCTGAATTTTGGCAATGTTTTAAAATACTTTTTGCATAATTTTTTAACAGTGTCCTTCATTATTGAAATGCACAATATAGCGAATATTAGAAGAAAAATAAACAAGTTTTTTTTAAAAAAATCGTATATATTGTCATCGGGCTTAGCTTCATTAGGAAGGTTCATTTACATAATAAACAGAACAAGTGCAAGGCAATTAAGGTAACAAGGTTATAATGACGATTATTGTATTTTGATACCTAGAAATAATTTTTGACAGGAATCATAGGCATTAAAGTTATGTATGAGAGATTTAACGTAAATAAAAATACAATCCTTTTTCTAGGCCAACTAACTGGTCGCCATAGGTGGCTAGTATATAATAGATTAAGTAAGTTTTATGCAAACATGATTTCTATAATTAAACCTATTGCACAACTTAAGATTATTCCATATTAAACTTATAAACTAGAACCACATTAACCGATAATATCATAATATTCATTTTTGGAAATATAAATTTGAATATAAAATTTAGGTTCTGATTTAAAAATCATGCAACAGAAGAAGAGGCGTGTGTTTCAATATTTGTAGATAATTCACGATGTTTCTCAATGTAATTTTCGATTTCGATGTTCACAGATAAGCGTCGCACACAATCTTTTGATGATAAAGAAAATGCTGAATGCAAATTATAAAGGACATTGAGGAAGAAGACGAAGACAATAAGCAATAAAAACCATAAAGACTTTCATAAAATCTTTCGACTAATGCTTATTTACGCCAAGATTATTATCAGATGAAAATGAACTAGAAAATGAAAATTTATTGAAAAACTTCTCAGTATCTTGTATCATTAAAATATTTTTAATTGCTACTTTTATTAAATTAAAAACTGCGCCGAAAAAAATTAACTTTGGCTACTTAGGATTTGCTTGAAAATTATAGCATAGAATTTTCAAAGTTTATTTTATTTGACACAAACATAAATAAAAGTTATCTGTTATATAATTTTGATATCACTCAGGGAGAGTTTTCTATCTCGACTAAAAATAAATGAGACCGTGTGTGTGTGTGTGTTTTGGTGCTCTGCAAGACAGATTTGTTAAATCTTGGGCTACCAAATTTGATACAGATATAATTTAAAGGGTGGGAATATGCATCTCTAAGTAATTTTTTTAATCTTTAGTAATTAAAAATAACTAATATTATTATTCATTATATAGCTTCTGAAAATATAAAGAACAAAAATTAATCTTACACTATATTCAAACTTAAAAATTGTCTTTTCGCCAACACAAATTTAATTGCTGTACAGTTTTTTCATCTAATTTTTAAACTATTTTTAAGTTTATAATATATTTCACTATTGTAAAAAAACACGAATCATTTTCATTATTACAACAGATATACTGAATTTTTCTTCGATTGTTGATGGCGAATGGATGAAGATGTAGTTAATTCTATCAGGATTAGCTTTTTTGATATTTTATTATATATGTAATTAAATTTTTTCACAAAAAAAAATGATGGTGAAAGCTTTTTAGAGTTCAGGCACTTTTTAAATAGTTTCAGCAAGAAAGATTTCGTATAAGTTGAAGTTTAATCTTTTCAAAATAAAACAAAAATTTTAGCTGAGATAGTAAGAAATTATGGAGATGCACAACTCAATGAACAGAACGGTGTAAGGCTTCTAAAATTGTACATTTTACATGAGTACAAAAATTTGAAGACACTTTACACATTGTATTAATGTCTGACATCTTTGTTTAAAAAAGATATTTTGTATACCAGTTGCAGATGGTGCCTAATCAACTGGGAAATTATTAAAAAAATATATAATTCAAAAGTTTAAAAAAATTAACATTAAAAAATTTAAACGTCCTTAACTAGGAATGCTAAGCACAAGAGGGTGCATAGTTTTTGCACAAAAATATTTGAATCAACTAATTTAATGATTCAGAAAATATTTATGAGTTTAATAAATAAAAGTTAACCTGAAATCATATAATACGCCGAAAAAAATTCTTTTGTACTGAAATCAAGAAAGCATTTATCATTTGTAAGCATCATCTAGCCTGCACATTGCACTTGTTACATTTTCTATTATATCTTTGCCCCAATGAGCACTGAATTGAGTTTTATTTTCAGATACATAGTGTTTTCCCCCTCATGTCTAACTAAATTTGATATGCAGAACTTTATCTCCCCGGTTTACTTACGGGCTTTCCAAGTTTCAGAGTAAATTTCTGAAAATAAGCTAAACATATTTCTCATCGGAATTGTGCAACTGCAATAGGTTAGCATTAGAAGACGACATTTATGATATAACTGCCATGCATTCTACACAGCAGCCTTTTGTGCAAATATAAACAGAGGCCAACATTTTTTAGATCGGATAGTTCAACGACAATTTCTGATATTTTAATCATCCTATTTACTCCCTCATAGAATTATTATACTGGGCAACCACATTTGATTGGACAATTTTAGTTATTTTCTCTTCATTGTTTGGTCATCATTTAACTTTTAGTAAAATTATAAATCACGTGAGCATTTGAGGTAATTGTTACGATATTGTTGTCATTCTATCTAACTAACATCACAGTATTTTGTTTTTCATCATATATATATTCAGAAGTATCTCTTTCTTTTTTAAACCCTGTTATATTTGTAAATGGAAATTTTTTTAGCGTGATTTGGATGCACTGATCCAATAATAAAATATCTTTCTTTTCACAAATAATTCATTACTATAATAATTCAAGATAAGTAATAATTCAAGAGAAGCTGGCATATTACAATAATCAGGGAATTCTGAAATAAGATCTACCGCTACTGAACCCTCTATACAAAGTTTGCAATAATATCTACATTTTTCATTAAAAAAAATCAACATTTAATCTAATTTTTAGTTAGAAAATCAAACTAAAACTTCTTTTGAACTAAATTATGAATATAGACACAAGGCAATAAAGGGCAAACTAAGTGGATTTTTTATGCCTATCATTTCTAAAAAGATCTTAAAATGCCAAAAAAGCCATAAAATTTCAAAAATACACAAAACTGCAAAATGCTAAACTAAAGAATTCTTCATAGTAGCACATATACTAAAAACAAATAAAGTTATTTATAAATAATTTTAAAAACTTAAATTTTTCCTTGACTTGTGAGCAGCATCATTTTTGGAGAACATAGAAATGAAATCGTTTTAGAATAGATCATTTCTAGGTTGCCATTTGTTAATAACAAATAAAAACGAAAACATGGGTTTAAGTTAATACAGTTTTAAAGTTGAAATGTACTTACTTGTTTCTTCTTGACTTACGAACAGCATAATTTTTAATGACATAAAAATGAAATGATTTTAGTTCATATATGGATTGTCATTAGTTAATAATTAATTTTTTTACAAGCATAAGAATAGATTAGGGCAATTTTAAAGTTGCAGTGTTAATTTATGTAAAATTGATGCCTGCTTTTCGAAACGCAACAGCCCTTAAAAAGAGATTCTAGACAATAATGAATTTTAAAAAAAAGGGAACATAAAATATCTAATTGAAAATTTCAGCAAAAAGCAATCCCGGTGGACCAGTCGGACATTAAATGTAATTAATTACTGATATATATATACCATTACTAGCATTAACTTCACATGTTTAAAAAACTGAACAAAAGTAATTATTGTCATGTTCGTGATGAATTTCACACTGAAAGTTTGAAAGCTGATACGAATGTCTATTGAAATTTTGAAATGAAGGAACTGTGTAAAAAGTCATTGTAAAGTTCTAGTTTAATGATAACAAAAATATTGACATTTACAAAATAGCAAACATATTCGTAGCAACAATGACACAAAATCAAAGAGAGAAACTTAACCATAAGGCTGCGAAGAGAATTGAATGTGAACAATTTATGCTGAATTGAATTTTTCTAGTACTATTCACCCTCTCCTGCGCATTTAAGGATTTCCTGTTGATCTTAGATATCTTGGTTCTGGCCATCATAGATATTGTTCATTCTCTGATTCTAAAACCTTCCGCGTCAAGATGCGTTTATTTAGTCAAAATAGGGGTTAGAGGAAAGAAAGAAAGGTTTACATTTAACAGTAAGAGGAATTCGGATTATTCTCGGGCTTAGGAGATGTAAAAAAGCGGGGGACTCGTAATATTGTTGGAAAACGATACTAATTTGGCATAAAATGCTTTAGAGCAATTTTTATTTGCTGCGAGGGTTCTAAACTTTAAATTATGATGAACGAATGGAAGATTTCTTATTTTAAAATTTGATTATTCACTTTTTGCAAAATAACAATGTTTTTTTTAATGCTACAATACTTCTTTTATTCGTTACTGAATTTTTTGATAAAATATTGAGATTAACAAAGGTAGATAATTTTAGTCACAATTAATATTATATTATATAAAATATTCTTCGTGTTATTCATGAAACCTTCCCCCCCCCCTCTTGAACTAGCTATATAGAACAGTTAGAAACGACACGACACTCATATAAAGATGGAGGGGGAAAAATTAAACCAAATTCTATCTAATTAGGCTGAAATCAAGGTCAAAAAATGACGAACAAATCTGGAAAGACGGTCATTTTTCCGCGTAGCACACCTTAGCGAAGTAGAATCGTTGGAAAGGGGTAATCTCGGGATACTGAAACGAACAATATCTAGATTTAATGAAAAGCTAGAAACTTGAATCTTTTAGCCAACCAGTGGGAATAATACCCTTGTTTACACACGATCAGTTATAAGACCAGTAGCAGCGCATGCGCAAAAAGGGACTGATTTGTTTGCCACAATTTCATAAGACAGATTCAGACATTCCATACTTGGCTATAAATTGCCTTTCTGGCTTTGCTGAATTTTTCTTTTTCACTGTGTATTGTAACAAAATGATCGATATTTACACAAACAAGCACGGTAAAATAAAATAAAAAGGTCAACATTACTAAATTTGGAAAACTGTAGAAAAAAGTGGCAAATAAAATGAGAGGGAACAAAAAAACCCCACTACCTTGCATCTGAAAGAACAGAGAGCAAAAATATCGGAGTTAATATATGATAAATAAAAAAAATAAAAAATAAAAACGCCAAATTCTACAAACGCATGCGCAGTAAGAAAAAAAAAAAAAAGAATACAGTACGGCGACATGTTGTTGTCCCATCGGGACAATTACTTGCCATCGACCGAACAGCATTTTTCAGCCTTTCAACGCATGCGCTGCCTACTGCCCGTCTTATAACTAGCCAAGTGTAAACCCAGAATAATGAAAATTGAAATAATCACTCTCCCAACAGATTGTTGCATCAGCATTTAATATCAATAAAATACTATAAATAAAACTTTCTCTAACAATCAAAATGCTGGAACATAGATACTTAAATCCGTAAAATTGATATAGAACTAGACAAATTTGTTTGTGTGGCAAAATAACGCTCCTAGTTGGAAAAAAAGAATTTTAATGAAACTAATATTTATAAAAAAATATTCGGAATTTTTTCCCTTCAAATTATGGTTTCGCTTTTTCCAAAAATCGTTGAATTCAGTCCACACACACACACACACACACACACACAGACACACACACACACACACACACACACACACACACACACACACACACACA
>JAPMOR010028527.1:0-13269 GCA_026543865.1 Argiope aurantia
CTTTTAACCGTTTATAAAAATTCCAGATATAAAATGCACACCCTATTTTCTTTTAATGTTTAACCGCAATCTTTATTGTCAATAATATTTAATTCTTCAAAAATGAAGAAATCGGGAACATTTCAAAGATATTTAAGTCGAATTACAATAAGTTATTAAGATTTACCTTTTTTCCTCTGAACCCTTCAAATATTTAATTTATTGACCAATGCAGTCAATTGGTCACTGTTTTAGTTGAATATAAACATATATTTTGGCGATGAAATGATAAAAATAAATTGCACATTTCGCACATTTTTTGCTCATTTCAAAGTCACTTTCCTCCTAATCAGTTTGGACTTATTCAATACAATAAATCAATTGCTCCACTTCATTTACCTGCTGAATCCTGACATCGTCTTCCTCAGTTCATGTGGCACTAAATAATTCTTTTTAAATTTCTCCTTCGCTAATAGAAATGCTTTTGAATTTAAAAAAATACTAAATAAGTTGTGATAATTTGAATTTATATTTGAATATTTTCCCATTTGTTTCAGCCAGTAGCATATGCTCATAATTGCCAATTTCTCTAAAAGAAACGTAAATTAAACATAAATTGGAACAGAATAATTTTTGATACACTTGTATATTTAAAACCGTTTTATTATTTTCTATTTTGTATGACTAAAAAAATAAAGTTCCCTTCAGACATTGGTCTCTGGACATTTACTAGAATTAGTCCGATTCGTGCGCTTTTTGTAGATTGAGATATTACTATTCGCAGTCATGTGATTTATCTTAGACCGAGAGAAACGAATGCTTACTTGACTTGAGCATGAATGTGCCAAATTTCGCATGCTTTCTTTTAGAGTATATATTTGTATTGTAGATGCGTGACAACTGATACAGCATAAAGGAATACTGTGAAATAGAGGCGTGATTATTTAATTTAAAAGTGGATGTAGTTACTAAATACGGAGCTCATACTTGCATTTATTCCATGCCCTTTCCTTTGATTAATAATCTGAGTAAGGGAGAAAGCGTTTATGAATGCAAGAATACTCCATTTCAAAAAATAAGTTGCAAAATAATAAGTCGTGAGAATTTGTATAGAAATAAATCTTGTATAATGATTGTTTACTGTATTTTTGTCCACTCTTTATATAAAAATTATTTATCGTCAGTGGATAATTCATAACAAATCTTACTTTGACTAGAATTCAACATTAGTTGCACGCTTTTTTGCTATTTAACTTTTATGTTTCATTTAGGCAAAGAATTCCACTCTCACCCACGTTAAAATATTTCTATAAAAATAAGGGTTAGATTTAACATATTAGCTTATGTTTTTTTGTTTTATTTAAAAAATATATATAAAACGTTATACAGAACGTTCTGCGGGGCAAACTTTTGGGCTGCGAGCTACGAAATGTTTACTTCTTGGATAGTAGGTCTGGACGAAAGGTTTTAAGTATTTTAGAATTGATATTTTAATGTTTCAATCCATGAATTTGAGTGTATATTATTACACCCATCCCCATTTGATACAGCTGCCTTTGATAACCAGAAAGTTTGAATAATTGGTTTTTGAAAATTTCAAATGTTTTCTCAGAAAAAAATATTTTTAAACTTCAAATTTTGATAGGCAAACATCTTGGATTTCAAACGTTTCACATAGTTCTGTTCATTGGGCTTCGCCTCAAATCTGTCTACTTGTTTATACATCCAGTTATAGGGAAAACCATCAGTATTTGAATTAGAGGCAATTTAACATTTGTCCATCAGGGATTTCTTTTGAGCTTATAACATAAATTTTAAGTAAAACAAAATGTCAAAAATTATTAACAGTATGCCATATATTAAAACCTATTGAACATGGTAAAATAGTCGATTCTTCATATCTTGATCAGAACAATGGATTAAGAGGTAGGATGAAATGTCAGTAGTAGCATTGCGAACGGTTTGAGTTTCATTTCAATGAAATAGTGTTGTAAAATACTTTTGAAATGTAATTTTTTTTGCTTTTGATTTTTAAAAATTCCTTGCATACTTTGGTTTCAGCTTTAATTGAAGTATCTCGCGCACTTTGCATAATTTTAGTATGTTGTACAGTATTAAATGACAGCGAATAGTATTAGATCTTTACAAAGGGATTATTTTACTTAATATTCATACTGGCATTCTTTCTGTAAATCCGTGATTTACGAATCGCAGCATGCTACGGTTAATGCTATGCAGGCAAAGGCAAAAATGAATGAATGAACCTAAAATATTACCATAAATTCCCGACTAAATGCTCACATTTAATAATAATTAATAAATCGATTAATTATTTTCTCAAAGTATTCACACAAGTTTTCCCTCATGATTGAATATTTGTGAATGCTGGTCTTGATATTCCACTGAAACGTACACTAAATAGTTTATAATGTACAATTTCAATACAAACAAGATGCTATTCTAGAGGTTGAGATGTTAATTCGTTTTTGAAATAGTATGTTAGGACTATTTTCAGATTATTGAACAGCTGTTCATTGATGAAACTTGTAAATTGACATAAAAATTACATAGGGTTTTGGTTTGTAACTTTAGCGTTATCCATATGTTGACGAAAATCTAAACTGGCTACATGATATGTAGGTTTTATATCTAAAAGTTATAAGATTCAAAGAGATAATGAGAGAATGAAGATGAATTGTAAATTTCAAAATCGCGTATTAACAGTTTACATGAATATTTTGAAATTCAAAAATAATGTTGGAGCCTATTTAAATTTTTCTCGAAGAAAAGTCAATTTTGGATAATAAAACTAAAGTCTAAAGTTGATTTTTTTTTCTAACAATAATTCAGTGCAATTTTATCATGAAAATGCCTAAATGAATGCTATTTAACCTAGCCTGTTCCGAATTGTTCCGAAGTGGACTTATAGCCTGTTCCGAATTGTCCGATTGACAATATATCGTGTTGGAAAAGCATTTAACTTTATTAAAATCAATTAGAATTTTCCCCAAAAAATCTTGTGCATAGGACTATAGTATATATAAAACTGAATAAAGATTGAATAAAACTCTAAATACTTATTTACTTTACTTAGCCTTTTTAAGTGACTAAAACAAATTCATTCAAAAAATATACAAATAAGGTTTTGGAATACTAAACGAGTTTTCCTTATGCAAGTTCTTAAAATATGCAATGAACGTTGTAAACTATCGTCATGTTTTGATTTAAATATTCAAGATATTAATATTGAATTCTATCAAAAGATACCTTTAAAACAATTGTTATAATTTTCAATAAATCTCCAAATATAATGAAAAAATCGATGATAGGAATACTGTATTTTCTTGTCTAATCTAACATTTCTCCATGTGCGTTGTATATGCTGTTGAAGTATTTGAATCTGCAGTGGATCGGTTACACAGTAAAAGCTGTTTTCGCCAAATCTCAAAAGGGAATTCTTTTCAATTAGTTACTATTTAAGACGAATTTTTACTGTAGAATTATTTCACTTGTATAGAATGGATGAAAATGGATCGTCGATAGGTAAACCAATTAAACAATTGAGAAATAAGCATATTTCGTATATGTTCTTGACCACCTTAATGAATGGAAGAACCCCAAGAGGTATTTTGTCCACAGGTTTCTCACATACTTTTGCTTCTGTGAGAAGGAAGAGGAGAATGGGGCATCATTTGAGATTCAACTATGAAGATTTGATATCATATCTGATGCTTAAGATTTTAGTACATATGCTGAAAATGTGTTCTTAAAAAAAATAGCAATTCCTAATTTAGTAGAAAATCTTGGTTGAAAGAGCCGACAGTTTTCGGCAGTTGCTTTTTCAAAGAATGACCTTGCAAAATTTAGTTTCGGGAAGTGTGATTCTAATGTGCTGATGTTGGATGGTGATCGCTATTGAAATATTTCGGGTCAGTTGAAATGAACACTTGGACAATATCCGGAGAAGAAACGGCCAGAAGTCTGTCAGAGATGAATGGGATCCGAGTTGGATGTTTGGCATTGATTAAATTGAAATGATTCTCGTCAGGTTTGAATCTGCTGATGGCCCGCAATGATTCCAACCAAGGGCTGTTTGATGTTAGGTGAAATTTCCTGAAATTAAAAATATCTGTTCGGTAACCCAAGATTCCACGAAAATTCCTTTTGAGGAAGGCAAATGAAAGGTATTTAAGCTTTTGTTCGAAATTTTGCCCTTTTTTCATTTTCTTATTTAATTTCTTTGTCCACAAAAGATAAATTTTGATGGACTACAATATAAAAAACTCCTTTCAATGGATACTCAATTCTATATTTCCAATTATTTCTTTCATTTTTTGCATATGGAAAGTATTGGAAGATTTCGAAAATTCTTTTTATCCCATTGATGGTCGAAATTGTTAAAGTACTTGTAATTGTTAAAGTATTGTTGTGGGAACACTAAAATAGTTTTCTTTTGAAGTAAACGAGAAGCTTGCATTCTTTTCAAGGGTAAAAAAGCTGCTTTTAAAAATGAAAAAGATTGAAGCTGAAAGGAAAACAATAATAAAAAAAAGTCCAAATTAGAGATAAATGTCTTTAAAAGTTGTGGTTAAAATTGAATCTCTTGTACAATCAGATTCGAGACTTAATTTTTGGAGTTTTTACTCTTCTCAATCAGAAATGTAATTCGAAGCATCTAAGAATAATGCATATTCATCTAAGAAATTGTTAAGGAATATTTTTCAGGCAAAAAATGTATTTAATTTTTTGTTGTTTTTTCCAAAAAAAATTAATCTGCATCAATCCAGTGTATAGTTTTTTTTTAACTTTAAAATATTGGTAAATAAAATTCCAAAATGATGCGTCGTCTTGAACGGTGTCCGAGAGAACCCATCCCCATGCAAAAGACATTTTACATCAAGGATCAGTCTTCTGAATATCATTCGTTTTGTCTTCATTTTCTTTCGATGAATGAAGACTGAGATATCCCTGCCTTTTTTTAAATTTTCGATTGCCGAATGGAAATTATTTTTGTTAAATTAGAGTAAGATTACATTTTACATAATTTAGCAATAATTGAAAAGAATCATGCAATAGAAAGAATTTTGGATAACCATAACCGTGAACACTCGTTTTCAATTATTCTTATTTTTCTGAACATTGTTCTTCAGTCATGATATCATCTTCCCTAGCTTTGGTTAATTTAAATTTTCAATGTCATGCATAGGAAGATTCTAATCTTAAAAAGGGTTTTATTTTAATAAATAAATGTTGGCATCTTAAATGGAACTTTTGGTTTTGCTTTTTCAAAACGCAACCAAAATAGGATGCCATACCATAGGATGTACTGGTCATCAGTTCTTGTATTTAAAGTGAATATTAGGGCATCAATTTATCTGATTTTGACAACAATATTTAAAACAAATTCTTTACATTCAGATGTTCTAAAAACTCGTCCAACCAAGAGTTTGCCATCCGACTCTGTCTAGGACTGTCAACGAAAAGAGAAAATTCTTTGAATCATCAGATAAAAGAATTGCGAGAGAATTTCTATTTAGTAAATATCAACCAGAATGGTCTTGCTTAACATTTTCGTTTTCAATTTCAACAATTTGCACTCGATTTCAATCCCCAACTTCTTCACATATCGGATTTGTGTCATTTTGCGTGTTCTTTAAAAGAAAAGGACGTGTTACTTTCATTTTTCTTTGCCTGGTTAATTATAAAATTTTAATAGATGAATGGTTTCAACATATAATAATCTCAAAAATAGATACATTTTCTTTAAAAAATTTCACTCTTTACCAAAATTTTTAAAGATGGAATTGAGTAGTTATCCATTCGTCATTTGAAAAATAGTTCTTCATTATGCCATGAGCAGCATATTTTTTACCGTATGATTATTTGTACGGAATAAGAATCTGGAATCTTTTTTCATATATATTAGTTTCTGCAGACAAAGAAAAATCTGCTTGAGTATTTTCCATGATATTTGATACAAGACAAAACGATAATAGATAAAATTAGAAATTAAGATGGTATTTATGTGTTGAAAATAAGACTCACAAAAAATAAAATGCAAAATTATTTAATCCATCTTGTTTCGCTTATTTTGTGAAGGACGCGAATGGATATTTAGAACGCTTGCAGTGCTGAATTCGAAAGAAAGTACGAGATTGTTAAAAACTTTTCATATGCGGATTCAAAAGAACGTCAAATTAATTGCTGCAGGGGGAAAATAATTTTTTTAAAAATGAAGCAAACCGCTGAATCAGTTGTGTACGCAATTTCTCGTTCAGCGAAAATCGCAGAATAACAATTTCATTTTTAATAAACTAGATTTCATTGCTGATTGTATTTCGCACGTTTCGAAACCTGAAAAATGGCATCACTGGAAAATAGTATATTTAACGAAAATGAATGATTAAACCTTTCCTTCATAATGTTGTATTAACGGATGGCAAATAGTTATAGTCTATTTGAAATTTTCGGTAAAAAGTCAATTTTTCAACATCAGTTCTCTGCCTGACTTTTGTCTATAGAAATGGTGTAGATGACACATTGAAATAAAAATAATATATTAGCATTTAGCGAATTCTAGAAATTTTTATTAAAGCAGAAACATTCTGAATTCAATACAATCAAATCATGTTTCATTTTTTTTGGTTGATATTCCTTATTAAACTTTCCATATTAGTTTTAAATTAGAATTTAAAAAATGTCTTTGAAACATTCTATCTCGGTAAATGAACGATTTCCTTGAGTTGCAAATGTGAAATTATTGTAAGTAGTTTCTAAAGTTAGATACTAAAATGGTAAATTGAAGGGGAGAAAATCTCCAAATTGTGTATTAACATTCATTAATGAGATGGTTTTGAGCTGCATGAGGAAGTAACTTGCATTGGCTTTTAAAATTAGCTATTTTAAAATCGGAGAATGATTCGATAGTTTTTTGAAAAATCCTCAAATATTAAAATATGTTATTTTTTAATTGATATTTCTCATTGCAAATCATCCGTCCTAATTTATATAGCATACCGATTAAAACAATGAAGGCTCAGTTCTCAAGATATGCAATTAGATGTTTTTTTTCTGAAGAAATCGCAAAGAAAAAAGAACTAATAAATTTAATATTGTTTGCAAGTGCAAAAATTTAAATATCCTAATCCATCTCTTAATAAATGTAGATCATAGTAAAATCTTATTTCGTCGAAGTGTTGTTCTAATTCCTCTCTGATTTAAACACCGAATTAGTTCAGAACAGCAGCTTCAGCTGTGCTGTCATCCGAGTGGTTGGATATTCAAGAGTCTGAATACTTTGTTTTCACTATGGGTTCTTATCCCCTAGGAGCAATTGAAGGATCTTAGATTGTTAATATGGGAAGGCTGTATTTGGGTCAAATGCTAAATTCTGTCACACACAGCATTAGATGTTGATAAAAATAGAATTTCTTTCGAAACCTTTTACATTTACGATGTAAATATGTAATGTGAGAATGAGCTTCTTATTGATATTCGATTGGATTCAGTTTTGTCAGTAAAATCAACATTTGTTCAAGCTCATGTGAAAGTTTCCACTTAACTCACTCATTGCGTGAATCTTTTCCTAACAATTAGAAGTGGATATGCACTGGTTTGTGAAGGTTGCATACATTTGATAAGTGTATTTAAAAGTTCCGATGCCTTCAATGTTTCATGTGATGTTTCTAATCCAAAAAGCCACCATTTAGAGTACGTTCCAGAAAAAGCGGAAGAATTGTTCTGAGTAATTTCATTTGATCGCTTTTTTTATATTCCAACAAAATCGCAAATGGAGCAATTTATTATGCGAAGCTACTTTGGTGCTACTAAAAGTATTCGAAACAGCAAATTATATGTCAAGATTCTAAAAGATAATCGTTAAACACTAATTATTTTATAAATAAATTGAAACGAGATTGAAGTAACCAAATATCCTCTATACTTCTTTAAATGTTTGTGTGCATTTTTTTTTTCTTTGTTATCAAAATAAGATTGATTTTAATTATATTTAAATTCTGAAAGAAAAAATAACTTCGTTATTCTCCTAGAAAAGAAAAAGGAGACATCTTGGTGGCCCATGAAAGGCCTCCGTGACCCCACATCTCTCGCATCCGGACGCCGTTTTTACGAGCCGGCATGCTATTGCCGTGTGGTTTCAAGGCGAGCGCGTTCTTTGTTGGTGTTCTTTTATCCCTCATTACATACGGTAACATGAATGAAAGTTTCGCTCTTATTTACCAGTATATCATGTAAACATCGTCTGCTTCCACCTACTCTGACCAACTTATCAAATATTTTTCTGCAGTCAAAGGATTGTTTCCTGTCGAATTCCCTTATAAAAATGTGACATTTTTTTTAGCAAAATACTTAATTCAGGAGAACGTTTATAAATTGGACCAAACGATAGATTTACTTCTTCATTCTCAACTTTTGTGACCTGAGGCTGCGGGTTTCTAGTCACATAAAACTAAGCATTCCTATTACATATGTTTATATTTTACATATATTATATTATCTGGCTACATGCCACTTCCTCTGGAAATCTCAACCGAACTCTCTGTATTTGTATTCTGCGCCATTTTAATCATTTCTCTCTGTAGCTGAAGTTATATCCCCTCACTCAGTAATTACGGAATTATAGATTTATAATGAAAGATTTAGTCAAAATTGTTTTTATAATTTTTGAAATAAATTGATAATTTGAAAGATAAATAATAAATTCTACTGTTTGAATATTCGTTTCATATTTATTCGAAAATTCAGCAAAGCATCTTAAGCATGTTTAATTAAGATGTATTTATTGACTGAAAAGGAATCTAAAAAGGTATTAAATCATCCATTTTTAACGAATGGATTTTTTTAATATATCTATTTAAATACTTTATAACCATCATAATATCAAAGAATGATTATAAGTAATTTATAATTATTTAATATGAATTATGTTAACAAAAAAGTTTTAATATTCTTTATTGTATAAATATTTCTCTTCATAAATATTTTAATAAAAATTAATCCACATAATATATATTCATTGAGTTAATATAATAATTTCGCATGGAACATTCCATTGCCAAAATATTTGGACAAATTTCATATCCTATTTCGCACTATTTTTATCGATTCTAAAACTGTTTATTAGTTATATTCAGTATGATCATTCATTTAAATAGACACTTTTTGTAGCTCTTGATAACTTTTGTATAGTTTTATTAATTTTTTCTATTTTATTGTATAAATTTAATTCTTTTATATCCTGTTTGATTGATATTATTTTCATTAATAACAAGAATTCATAATTTAATTGAAAATTCCTATTTTAGTCCCAGGTACCCAGCATAAAAATAAACAATGCTATTTTTAGAAATTTCACATTATAATAGTGTAGGAAAGAGAAGAAATTTGTCCAAAAAATGTACCTATTAAATTGCTACCAGTCCATGGCGGAGTTTCTGATCATTTTAATTACCAAACATAATTTTCTCCGATTTCACCTTATATCTTGAAATTCCTTCTCTTGTAATGTGTGTTTCTGTGACTTCCAAGGAAAAATTTTGTTATTAGTTTAAACATTCCCACGCTTTCCTCACGTTTATCTCCATTTAATTATAAATATTCTTCATTTTCATCATTTTAGTTCTTATGAAAGCCTTTCCTTAGATTGTCTTTGATAAATCCGAAAGTTGCTCATAAAGGGATTTGAAATATTCTTTATAGATAAATTCTGTATATTTATTAGTTTATACTTATTTAAATAGTACTTAAGTTTAGTTTAGTTATATTAACGTCCCATTTGACGCAACACTAGGGCTATTTTGGGACGGACCTCGTCATTTTGAACCGCGGTCAGATGACGAGGACGAGACCTGAGCTGGCACCTACCTCTCCACACTACACAGGACGTTTGATCATGACGGATTTAACGTGCAACAGACCCCCCTTACACGACGGTTCTTCGGTGGAATCGGGTCTGGAATCTGAAACCCTCCGGTTCCGAAGCCGAGACCTTACCACCAGACAACCGCGGCCTAAATATTACTTAAGGTTTTACTTCAAGGTAAAAGTTATATAAAACACATTTTTACTCATTATATATATATTTAATAAATCTAAATAATAATAATACGTTTCTTTTAAATATTCAAAAATTTTACAAATTAAACTGTACGTGATAGGATTTTCAATTATTTTTTGGAGAAATCGATATCCAGAATATATAAAAATCATTCATTATTTTTAAAATAATTTTTTCATTGCATACTTGTGAAATTAAATCAGAAATATAAAATTATAATAATGCTGGAAAGATATTTTTAAAAAACTTCTCGTATTCTTTTCCATCGATCCCTGTGGCTTGTAGAAATGTTTCCATCATTCATATGAATTCCAATGATTGGATAAATAACGAAGATGAAATACGAGTTATTTTGAAAGCTTTGGCTCCTTAGAATGATTTTAGGTTTAACGTGAAATCTGAGGAAAACGTGTGCTTCCAATTCTCATTTGACTATTATTGATGCACTTTTCATATTTGATAAACACACACACACACACTCTTTACCATTCATTTACTCTTATAAAGCTATACATTTAAAAGCACTCATTCTTCAGCTAGTATGAAGCTTAGAATAAAATTTTGTGCACTTAGATTTCAGATTTAAGTAAAGTAATCAAAATAATAATATATACATGGGGTCAAAATAATTTTACTTGCTTAATAAACATAACAAAGATAAAATTGAGATTTGATATTCATTAAGATTAGAGAACAAAATCTCGAGACTTTTAGAATACCAATTTTATTGACATATTTGCCACAGTTCATGCACAGCTGTCAATGTATATACACCAAGGGAATCGCCGTCAAAATACTTGCATCAAAAAAATTTTTAATTTGAGATTTAAATATATATATATATATTTATTTAAAATGTTTGAAACCGAAAAAATGTAAAGATTGAAAAATTACTTTTACGGAAATCAATGTGGACAGGAAATGCCAGAAAATATTAAAGCTTAACTTCAAGAATGTGCAAGAGTAAAATATGCAGCTTCATCTTCAGAACTTCTCAGAAATCTATACTCAAATTTTTCAAGAAGAATAATATGAAAATCTGTATGTTTCTACAAGTAAAGAATAAAGGAATTGGAACACCCTATTGCTCGGTGTCGAAACATATAGATTATATATCACTCGGCCAAACCAAAAATAATGCCTTTATCCATTCCTTTTGTTTTTAGAATACAGCGAGTAAGCTGTAGAAAGGGATGAGAATGCAGAGGAAGTATTCTTCGAGATTCTGCTACTTTTAGCGTCCATCGTTCTGCATTTTGTTTCTAGAACTACTTGATTCCTCTCCATGCGACACCTATTTAAATTTTTGTTTGTAGTAGGAAAAATTTTCACAAACTCATTCTCGTGGACTGTAAATTTTAAACTCAGTTTATTTGATGCTCACACTTCTTAAGATAAAAAACAGGACGCTCACATCATGCTGCTCACACATTACACTCGAAGTTTTAGGTGGCGCTGCTGCAACAGTGCTTGCCATTGGTTGCGGAACATTTCGCCCCACGTTGCAATGTTGACATTCAACCAATAAATCATATAGTTATTTCAAATCTAATTTGAAAATTAACACAATACAATAACATTAAATATCCCACAAAGAAACATTTATATAAGATTACTACTATAAGAACAGTAGATTACACATTATTAGGTAAAATACAGACTTGTGAAATGAGTCGTTTGTCAACTCCAGTTTTAGTTTTCACTTTAATTACTCTGACCCGTTTGTCTTCACCAAAATAAAGTTCAATTATTCTTCCCAATGCCCATTTTTGCGGAGGTAGGTTTTCATTCTTAAGAAGCGCTAACTCATTGACTTTCACATTATCTTTTTCTACCATCCACTTGGAGCTCTGTTGCAAATTATTTAACTACTGTGTATGCCATTTTTTCCAAAAAATTGGAATTATTTTTGTTTATTTTTTCCAATTAGACAAACTCAATGAAATTTGATTCTACAACAGCATTGAATGGTCTGACAATTAAGAAATGGGCAGGAGTTAACACATTAGAATTGGATGACATAGGCACAAGTGTTCTTGAATTCAGAATTCCCTCGATCTGTGGAACGATTGTTAGGAATTCTTCATAGCTCCATCTAGTATTGCCTAAAACTCTTTTGAAATGATAAATTTTGTGATAAATTCCTTTCCTTTGGTGTTCGTACTTAACAAGGAATGGGCCACAAAAATCAACACCTGAGCAGTTAAATGGGAAGTCAGGAGTCACACGCTCTTTCGGTAACTCGCCCATTCATTTTCCCACACCCATGGGTTTAACTCTCGAAAACACTTAATGCAATCGTGCACGACTTTCCTACATGTTGCCTTACCCTGAATAGGCCAGAATTTTTGTCTTAATATAATGTAGCAAGGCAGTAGGGCCTAAAAGAAAATATCGCTTAGGATAGGATTCTATAACAAGCTTAGTTAATTTATAACTTTTAAGGCAGAATAATTAGGAATTTACTATTAAAACTTACATTAGCATACTTGATTCTGCCATTTACTCTAAGTATTCCCTCTCTGTCAATAAAGGGATTTAAACACCTTATCTTACTTTTAATCGGAGTACATTTTTGTTGAGTTAAAAACCTTAGCTCCTCAGAAAACTCTATTCGCTGAGTTTCCTTTACAATAAAAAATTCAGCCTTGTGGATCTCTTCTGTTGTTAATGGTCCCAATCTCCTTTCAGCTGGGTACTTCAGGTTGTGCAAGAATCTGAAAAGATAACTTACAACATGCAAAAAATTTACATAATTATTACTAATAGTTAACAACTCTTGAATAAAGGAATTTAAAGTCACAGGTAAGTCACTTGTCCTGCATTTTTTAGTTCACAAGTAAATTCGTCTTTTACGACAGATGTAGGAATTTCCTGTTTGGATACTCTCGATCAGACAAGAAAGTAGGTCCCTCGAACCCCAGTCTGCACTGATGAAGTTTATCGGGATCGAGTCCTCTTGAGATGAGGTCAGCAGGATTCCTGAATGTGGTATAAAATATGTGCCTTTTTCTTCTTCACACTCCGAAATCTTTGTCATGTGACCCAAATTTTCGAACTCGAGTAAAAATTCCTTATATAATGCTAAATACTCAGGTTCCTTTAAAGACCGATTCCACAAGGAAATTAATTTTTTAAGGGCAATATCTCTAATTTCCCTAAACACACTGGGTCATCTTTTAACGGCATTTTTACAACGTACCTTCCCGTACTAT
>JAPMOR010028528.1:0-17294 GCA_026543865.1 Argiope aurantia
GTAGACTGGATACCATACACCATTCTGCTTTAAGAATTTGTTCAGGTGCATTTCGGACCTCACCAGTGGAAAGTCTTTACGTTGTCTCTCACCAATTACCATTAAATTTACGGCGCCAAAAAATATCTGTACACTATTACCTCCGAGCGATTTCTGTTCCGAAACACCCTATGCACTCCTTGATACTTCCTAGTCGCCTTCGCAGATTATACACGGCTCGACCTTCTAACATCCTTCCATTTTGTGAAAGAGTTAAATTAATCTTGAATGATTCGGAACTCCGTGATATGAATATTCAGACACTTGATTTATTTGCATTTCCTCCTTGGGATGTTCCTCAGTTTTCCTTTATAAACCCTTTTCATGGTTTTGAAAAGTCAACAACGGCCCCTGTTATTTTCCAAAAACTTTTTAGTTCTCATCGCTGTCAGTATTCAACGTATTTGCCTATTTTTACGGATGGTTCCAAGACGGACGACCATGTTGGTTGTGGTATTGTTTTCCACACGGAAACACTGGGTTACACTCTGTATGCATCCTTTTCTGTTTTATCTGCTGAGTTGATGGCAATTTTTTATGCTTTACAGAAAGTTTCTCTCTTAGCCGAACGTAATTTTTGCATTTATACCGACAGCATGAGTTCCTTAAAAACACTTTCTCATATTCGCATTCGAATTCATCCCATTGCCTTGGAAATCTTATGCCTTTTAAAAACACTTCAAAATAGAGGTTATGAAATTTTATTCTGCTGGATTCCGGGTCATGTTGGTATAACGGGAAATGAACTGGCGGACAATGCTGCAAAAACAGCCACCTTGTTCATGCAACGTGAAATACCTTTCTCCGATGCGAAGAATGTTTTCACAAAACATGTTTATTCACTATGGGAAAAATCGTGGAGCCAACAGACAAATAATAAATTGTACTGTATAAAACCCTCTCTTAAATCATGGCCTTGTCTCCCAAGGCGTGAGTTCGATGTCAAACTGACTAGACTCCGCATTGGTCACACTCGCTTAACGCATAAATATCTTTTTTTGGGCGATCGAGCTCCTTTTTGCTCCAAATGTCAAGTAATTTTAACAGTTATTCATATTTTAATAGAATGTCCTGATTTTAATTTTCACCGTTTGCATTTTTTTAACTCCTTGTCACTGAACATGCGAACGCTTTTGGGAGAAAATCCTCACGAAAACATTTTTAAATTTTTGAAAACTATTGGCTTTTACCATTTTATCTAAATCTCCACATTTGCCTGACGCATCATTGAATTGATCCAGAATTTTATCATTAAATTTTTGATTCGTTTTTTTACTGAACTCTGTTTGAATTTTCATACTTATGTTTCTTTTTGACCATATGCATGGCGCAGTATGGCCTTTTCTGGCTCTTGTGCCAATAAAATCTACAATCCAATCCAATCCCATAAAATCGTCAATGAAATATAAATGGTGTATTCCTTTTTTTTAAATATTCAATATTCAAATGTTTCCCAAAATTTCCTTTCTTAAAAGGATCAAAGTTTCTACTTTTCACAGAAAATTTTACTCCTTCATGTTAGGAATAAAATAAAAATTCTGGACAGTGAATTCAAAGAAAATTTTTCCTTTCGCAATGACAATCATTCAGTTCACCAAGATGCTTCACTTTGAAAATTGATCCAAAATGCATGGATCTTACTTCAAAATTCCTGGCTATGATTTTTAAAAAAAAAATGTCAAATCATGAACAGTGAGCAAAAGTTTGTTTATACCATTTTCACTAGATTTAAATATCTCTTTCTAATACGAACACTATTAAAGAAACAGATTACGCACACAAATTGGAGTTTTCCCTCTCTTAACAGAAAAGCAATAATTACTGAAAAAGAGGTTTTTGAGCGTCATTCCTGAAACAGCTGTGAAACATAAAATAGCTTCTCGCTCAGAAACGAAAAAATGATACTTTCTGTCTCTCATATTGTATGAAGTTACCCTGTGTTAATTATTATATAAAGAATATTATTAATGTTGCTATCACTGTGTGAAACAAGGGAAATTTTAGTTTTGTATTTCAAATCAATTTGTTGAAAAATCAAAGTGTATTTCTGATACATATGAATATTTGCTGAAATTATCATTAACAGATTTTTGTTTCAGGTACTTACGCTTTTCATATCATGGTATTCTTCTCACGAGTAATACCTTTGAATTATGAGAAGATGTAAAATATTTAACAAAATTTGTTTCAATTCGGTGCAATGGTCTGACAAACAGGAGAACTTAAGTGATGCCATTGAAAAAGAGCAAAAAATTTACGATTCAATAACCGAGAGAAATCCACATTTCCTTTAAAGGACAGATAGTCTCGCCTTAGATATAGTAGAGGAAGCCTTTTTTATCTTTGACAACAGCCTTCAATTGCAAAAAACATTCTGAAATTCCGCGAAAGAGGCTTCACAAAGAAACTACAAGGAGAGGGCTGGGATAGCCTGGTTTGGCGGAGATGGGGATTGGATTCGCATCCCTTGGGTTGCGAGTTTGGACCATGCAAGCCTATAACGTTTCGTATATGTGGTGACTGTATCAATGACAGATTTATGCGTGCTCCAAAGTCCTCGAAATCGAGACAATACCACTGGGGATACTGGATCGGAGGCGATAGTTCCATGATTCAAGTTTAAATTACGATCTGTTTACGAGAGAAGAAAATGTATGAATGTTGTCCAGTGGTGAAATAGGCTGAGTAGGTACAACATACTCTTGGCTTTAGATAGCGCTACGCAAACTAGAGACGCTAAACCTCGGTTAAAATCGCTGACTTCATCAGCAGGCTTGTCTTTGACAAGTGTCAAAAGAAGCAACAAGGAAATCATACAAGATGAAACTGTGAATTTCCAACTTTTTTGTAATCCTTTTTTTTCAGCAAGCGTTGCATTGCAAAATCAATACTCCCAAAATACACAGGAGCATATGCTAATTACTAGATTACACCATGAATGGTATTTCTTACCTAATCCTGCACCCAGTAATTACTGAATCAAACAATTTTCAAAGAACATTTTCAGACCAACTGCAAACTAGTTTGGGGAGACATTTTCCTTTGTCATTAATGCATTTTGGATGTTAAAATCCTTGAGTTTAATATGTATCCGATGTGTTCGAATGCAATTCTGCCTGTTAATCACTTAGTCTTTGGCACATAAACACTTTCATTTTGGCCATGTGCATCAGGACCTCTATCAATCAACGCAGAAGTTACAAGTCAGTGGTACATGAAGCCTTTCAGAGACAAGCGGATTTTCTCTGAAGCAATTGACGTGAAAAGAATTCATACGAGCAGAGTTTCCAAAGATATTTTGCTGCTTTAAATTGAATTTTCAATGCTCGGTGGTTTTTTACAGTTGCATCCATATATTTATATCTAGGTTCGATTTCATGAAATATTATGCCATTAAAATGTATCTTAAAATTGAGGAATATGTTTGATAATTAATTTTCATCAAAAATTGCATTGTCATGCATTTGAAGAGTGGAAAAAATTTTGCCAATTTATTTTACAGCCAACCGAACAAATGGATTCTCACAAGACCATTATCTACACGAAACTGTATATTTTCTCCACAAAACAATACAGAAGATGGGTATTGGTCCTTCTATCGAAATACTCATTTCCAGCCAGTTTGTCACCTTATTTTTCGAATTTCAAATAAAACACAAGGGATCACATGGAAATTCTGCAATGCTCCAGACAAAAACAAAATTGCCGCCGGAAATTATATCATATTGGATACCAAAGAATCAGAACAAGATCTGGGGCGTAGCAAGCAAAAACGGATAAAACCACTCATAACTTAGCTACAATAGATTTCAAAAGAAAATCAGACTTTGGATCCCCAGATGAATATACAAAATAAAGAGAAAAACTCAATGCATATCTTTGAAAATAATTGTCACAAGACCACTCAAAACGCTCCGAAAATTTCCAGCACACGAAACTACCAGATAAACTCTCGAGAAAAACCAACATTAATAAAGGACAGTTTTATACCCTTATACTTTATTTTCCCGTAGGCAAACCTTAAAGGAAAGAAAGCTACCAAAGAATTTGATATAAATTAGACTTCGAAATTTCTCTTTTCGATTATATAAAAAATCAATTGTACGGATAATGGATGATGCTCCTGACAGGTACAGAAATAATTTCTAAAGTTATTAGCTCAACTTCAACAGAAATGCAGAACTGTTTGTAAGAAATCTCCATTACGCAATCAAGACAATGGGAGCACCAATGAAATCCCGCATTACGAACTACTGAAAGAATAGTACTAAAATGTCCAATCTCATTGTTGGATATGGCGGTTATCACGCTAATGAACTTTTCTTACTATTTCTTCTATTTCTGAATGAATCTTCAAGTTAAAGATGTTATACTTTCTTTTTTATATTTGTTTTTCAAGGAGGGTAGGGGCTTTTATCTTCTTTCGTATAGAAAGGCGTATTCAAATTTATAATATGTACTATACCAGGTGGAAAGAGTATTAGACGATGAAAGTTGTCATTAGTTCACCAGTCCACGGTGTTTCAATTTGTCAAATTATGTTAACAAATTGCTTTATTAAAGTAGGAAAAAGATATCTAATATATTGTATAAAGAAAATGTATGACTTTATCCAGTACATATAATTACTCCAGATTATGTGAATTGGGTCTCCTTCTAAGGAGAAACCAAATTCCGAATCTGGAGCCATTTCTATGACGCTCAATAAAGGAACACATTTTTATGTCAATACTTTTAGAATACACACTTTTTAAATATACGAAAACGTCACATTCTATCAATATTTTGAAATTCGATTCTAGACAAACTATTTCTTTAATTTCAATCCAAAGAGACACTTGATGATCAGAACAGTGCGATAAGCCCAAAACGAGAATAAAATTCGTCAAGAATTTTTTGAACAACGCCTGAAACAGATGAGTTTCCTCAAGATCTCTCCGATGGGGAGACATGTAGAAAAGTTTTAACAATTTCTCATTTGTTTATCATGAACCTCAAAACATTGTTAGATAATTTATCATCTTTGTGTGCAAGATGTCTCGAAAAATTAATCTCTCACAAAGGAACTTAATTCTGTAAGCCCATCATTTCTAACTACATATTTTGGTTCCCGAATAAATTATACATTTATAAATAAAAAAGAAGCATCTGCTAGTAAAGTTGAGTAGTTTAGATCTGTATTTCTTCTTGATGTTAATGATAACCCCTAATTCAAGTTTATGTAAAAAAATATTTTAGTTGTAATAGAAATTATTTTTATCAATGAGGTCTTGAAAAATTTGTAGTCTTTTTTCAAAACTAGTAGCACTTTTTCTCAAACTATTTTTATTTTAGTTTTTGAAGAAATTTACAGATTGATTTTGCAGGATCAGACAACATTAATTTCTTTCGGGTTTCAAGTTTAAAATTTTCATGTATCGCCTTGAAAAAGGATCGTCAGCCAAGCATTTCATAATTTTTTGCATCTCTTGAGATTCGCTCGATCAAATAGTCTGATGTGCAAACACTGTATTAAACAGTTTAAAAATGGCTCCACAGAGAAACAGTACAGTTATCGTAATATGTAAAGCTGAATACAATTCTGACAAATCATATAAAAATATTTTTAAGCGAAATTTATTTAATTAAAAAAATTTTGTAATATTTTCTTCTGAATAGAATACTTTACATTTAAATCAATCTTGGACATTTCCTTAGTTTTAAGGCATTTGAAAAATTGAAAATAGGCTGAGATTAGAATTCTAGATTGATTCAAGCTTGGATCTATAAGACGTATTTTTTGTAAAATATTGAGTTCATATTGACTGCAGATTTTGACAATATATTCGTGAATAAATATTGAAATAATGAGAAATATTTTTATATTCGTCATTTTTTATATATAAATATTTTTATATTTTTATATTCGGAAATCTTGCTACCTTAATTTAAGGTAGACATTTTAATATCTTCTTAAAATTAGAGACTGATACAAAAAAAAACAATTCAATATCTGAGTGAAAATATCTCTTAAAAATTTATATCTATGATACAGAATAAATACGATGACATACAAGAAACCGGATTCCGAGCTCATCTCAATCGATAAAGGATATGAAATTTATATATATGCAAAAAAATATAATTAACAAAGTTAATTATCAGAACAATTCATGTATTTACTTTTTTATAAGTATATGCATTTCTTTTCCATTACTTGAATACTTCATTTGAAAACTTGAATTTTTTTTATATAAGTTTTAAAATTATCATTAATATATAGAGGCTACATAAGCCGATAAATTTTCATAAAATTAAAAACTGAGATGAATTAAAATTTCTTCAATAATTATATTTAATGACATAATGAAATAGTTCCCATCCGTAACATTTATAGGCAAAAGAAATATCAGTTTTATAAAATTGCTCTTGAAATTCAATATAAATTTCAGGTTTCTTCATCGCGCATTTTTTTCATTCAACTCTGTTTTTTACCGTGTCACTGCACATATCAGTACCCAAAAAATAGATTGCTTCAAATTCTTACCCTGAAGATTTGCACAAATATTCAAACTGCAATTTTTAAAGGTAAAACGCGACATTTATCAAAGTGGAAGAAAAATAATTTAAATTTCCGACATTATACAGAATGGATATTTGAAAATTGTCTTGGTATTATACAGCATGTTATAATTATATTTCATTTTAAACATTCCATTTCTTAAAATAATATTTAATAAAATTCAGAAATCGTATATTTCAAATTTAGGTTGAAGTAATCCAAGTGTACGAATAATTCTATTCAGAAATGTCAAACCGTATTTTTATTTCAAAAAGAATTCAAAGAAATAACTCAGTCGCCCAGACGAGAAAAAGTAAGCGAGGAGCTTTTAACAGTGGATTCAAAGCGAAGATTTTGTATAGATTGTTATTAACTTATTCACACCTTGAAAACTAAACAAATTCACTGATTATCTTGGAGCGTAATTCTATCCGAAATTCCGAGTAAAACTTCCCGACAAGAAACTACTAATGCTTTTTCACCTCAAAAGATACTTTCTCAAAGATCTCCTTTTAAAAGCAGATACAAATAAGTGGTTTCGACAGGAAATCAAGACTCCAGGCAATAAGGAAAGGAAAAAGGCAATCAAAGATCTAAAAAAATGCACAGAAACATTTTTGTATATGACGACCATTGTAGTAATATTACACTTCACTAATTTTTTTTAACAATTCTATTCAGATTATTATTCTTGACACTAAATTATTATTCGGGCCACATTGACGGTAAAAATAAAAAATAAAACAGTAAAATAAATGGATGAACAGTTGCAAAAGGTATGAAAGCTATTTTATGCAACACCCATTGCCATAATTAAGGATTTTCATGGAGAGATTTTCTACTGGGGAACATTCGAGGCGCAATCAAAGTGATAAATGTGGCAACGAAATACGAACATAACAATAACATTTAGAATAATACTTGGAAGAATTAACATTTCGCACTTTTTTCTTGTATTATTATCTGCAATAACAAATTTCCTTAAGATTTTCATTTGAAATTTGTTCAAATCTTTGCTTCTGCCAAAGAATTCCTGCCACCTTGACAGTGGCAGGAAAAATCAATCAAAGAAAAAGAAATCAATGAAACAGTTTTATTCAATGGACTCTCATAATGTAGGTTTTTTTCAAAAAAATGTAATGCCCATTACACCCATGAGCTACAAAAATGAGCAAAATCCAGGACACCGGTCAGATTTATTATTGCTGCCGCTCTGAAGGAATGAAAAGAAACTAAAGGAACGTTAAACAGTGGGACCAAAGCAAAATAAGTTTTGTTTTTCTTGTTTTATCTACTAGTTATTTTCTAAATTAACATCCTATCACAAAGGAGAATCGATAGTGTTCCTGGAATATAATCAAAACCCTCAAAGCGACTTAGTAGGGAAACAAAGAATTCAAGGAAATATATCGAATCTTTAAGTGTATAACAGTCTCTTCATTATTTTATCCCCCTAGAGTCTATTAAGGTTAATTCTCCTGATACTATTTTATTCAGACAGCAATGCTGGTGAAAATGAGATAAAGAAAAAGAAAAAAATTAGATGATCAGAGGATATAAAAAGATTTTTTTAACACCTACTACAATAATTTGAGAATTTTCTTTTACACAATTGGCAAATACACACCTTTTTACCATAAGAAGACCTTCCTGTCATTTCATTCTTAGGGCGATAAAAGTGGAAAAAAAAAAAGAGACTAAAAAGCGAAATCACGTTTTCTTTCCCTTTTTTTGAATAACTTTTTAATTTTTCTCTGAGACTTTATTTTATAAATCAAATTTTTTTTCACCTGGCGAGGAGTGATTATTTATGCTATTGGTGAAAAATTGAAATCAAGAATCTTCGAACAACAATCTAAAAGCAATCTAACAATCTAAAAACAATCTAAAAGTTTTGGCAGGGTTTTTGTCGTCCTGTCGGTAAGAAAAAAATTATTCAAAGAGATTTTAATAGTGAATTCAAAGCAAAGCTATTTTTAAATACCCACTTGTCATGATTTTCTATAATAAATACAAACTCATTCCTTTTCGCCAAAGGGAATCGAAGCAGACAAGAAAATCTGGTAATTGTGTTAATTTTATCATTTGTAATGTCACAACAGCAATTTTTTCGAAGATTTCCTTTCAGAAATAAAAATAAATGTTCCGGACATTGATTCAATGCTCTAAGCTAACTAATAAATAAGAAAAGACTATCGTGGATTGGTTAAGAATGGGCATCCGTTTTTAGAGCATGCGTCATATCCAAAACAGTATTTATTTTCTCAATTTTTTTTAAAGCTCTCGTCTTTAAAGCGTTTTTAAAACTCTTTTAATAAAATCCTTATTTAGACCACAATGACAATTCAAAAGGAGATGAACAATGAAGAAATACAGGTGAATTGTAAACAGAACAGAATATTTTTTTTGTAATAAACCACTATGATCCTTTAATCTCATTTGCAATTAGTTTTTGTTTTACAGAGTGAGCAAAAGCGACAGCATACATTCTTGCCGCACTGATAGTTGGAAAATAAAGCCGAAGAATTCTGAATAGCGCTTTCAAAACGAAGACAAACATTTATCTAATACCCACTAATTATTTTATCCGTGAATTTCTAGCAAAAATTAGATCGATTATTGTTCCCTAAAGAAAATCGAAGCTTCAGAGTACCTAAGAGGAAAGAAGACAATCAAGAATCCAAAATATAGAGATAAATTTCTTCTATGTGCATGATGCCCACTGCAGTAATTGTTTCTCCTATGAACTATTCAGCTTATTGGTCTCGGCAGCAAGATAATATTCAGATAACAATAACGTTGAGGATAAGACGAACGGTGGTTAAAAAAGCCTAGATAAATGCTGGGCAAAGTTTGTTTTCTTTCGTAATGCATCCTTCAATATACAATTTCTTAAATATTTACTTTCAGTCAAGAAGCACATATACGACATGTTGCAATAAAAGCAAAAATTAAAAAACATTCATATCGTCGTCATTAGGTTTTTTTTTTTTTTTTTTTTTTTTTTTTTTTTTGTAATATCTAGGACAATTATTGTTCCTAAGTTCTTTCACAATTTGCGACCAATCAGTGTTCCAGACAGGGAATCAAACGATAGAATATCCATAAAAGATAGGCAGATTATTTTTCGGCTGAGTGCGAGAAGCCCACAGCAGTATATATTTTTTCGAAATTTGAATAGAATTGGGGCTTTTAGTAGAAAACATTCGAACCACAATGATTGTGAGAAACAGATGAAGAGTTAACGATAATAGTAGGCAGAGAAGTTCTTTTTTAACTTTTCCTTCGAATGTCTTTCTGAAACTGCTCTAAATTTCAGCTTCTGATAAGAAGCAGTTATTCCTGCCATGTAAAAAAGAAATGAATGAAGCAACTATGGACAGTGAACTCAAATCAAAATTAATTTTTTAACTACCCCCCCCCCCCCAGATATTTTTTCTATGATTTCCTATCACAAATTCAGAATAATTACATTTACTCAAACAGAATTGAAGCTCCAGGAAACAAAATGGGAAATAAGACAATCAGTCAATCAAGATATGCAGATTTTCTTTTATATATGATGCCACAATTATTTCGTAATTTTTTTTTCAAAAATCTTATTCAGGTGAATTTTTTGGCAGTAAATTGTTATTTAGCTTCCTATAAAGGTGAAACTGAAACAAACAGTGAATAAACACAGATAATCTATGGTCAAACAACAGTAATTTGAATACAGTAATTTGTAAAAGTTTTAGATGAGGAAAAAATAAATTTTTTACCTTCTGTGGACATTTTCGCCGTTCGTCATATAGATAACACTTGAGTTTAAGTCCTACATTCTATCCACATTTGCTTTCACTTCATTTATGTACCGCTTCCGTTTTCCAGATTTTCTTCAATATTTCCTTTCTAAAATCGTTTAGCGTCTTGCTATTTGCAAGGAGTGACTCACTATTCATATCCTTAAAAAGTAAAGAAGGAATCGAACTTTGAACACTGGACTCGGAGCAAAGTTAGTGGATTTTATTTGCTGCAATACTCATTACCATTAATTGTTTTCTCAAGATTTTTATTATTAGAAATGTAGACATATTTTCCATATATGGATTCAATAGTCTTAGCGACCTTTATAGAAAAACGGTACTGAATTCAAATGGATAGTAGAATACATTTTTTTATATTACGCCACAGGATGCCTCTCAGTGATAAAAATGATA
Organism: Argiope aurantia; assembly: GCA_026543865.1. Classification (NCBI taxonomy): domain Eukaryota; kingdom Metazoa; phylum Arthropoda; class Arachnida; order Araneae; family Araneidae; genus Argiope; species Argiope aurantia. The sequence continues at coordinate 10,780 of JAPMOR010028528.1, forward strand.
CTAAAATTCAAACAACGGAATTATTATTATTATTATTTTGTAATATCCACTTTCCAACTTCCCCCCAAACATTTCTTTCAAAGAACTGATCTAGGCGTAGAATTATTATTTCTGCCTTCCTCACAGAGAAAAAAAAGAAATTTTGAACTTTTTAAACGCGAGCATAAGGAAGGACAAAGTGTTTTTTCTTTGAATGTTCGCTACAGTATTGTCAGCCTGAAAGAGCCAATCCAAATTAAAGCAAAACTCAAAAAGGAATCAATTCCTATTTCCTCATATAGGGAAAAAATTAATCGAAACCTCTACACATTTGATTTAAAGCTAATCTAGAGATGATTCTATTTTTTGTAAAAATAGGTCCAATCTAAATTTTATTGAGAGGTTTCATTTGGAAATTATTCCGAGAGAAAACCTGGCAGGCAAATTATTCGTGCATTACTGACAATATGAAGCAAGGAAACAAGGAACTATAAAAATAAAGAAATAAAATCCAAGGGAATTTTTTTCTGAAACTCTTTTTCGTATATTTTATGTATGCAAATTATTTTTTATTCAACAATCTCTTCATCATAAAATCCATATTTCCAATAAAATATAAGACGAAGAAGTACATATTAAATATTATATATAATATGAAAGATATTTATTCTCCAATTCTGCCAACAGCCAGCGACCAACTCAATCAACATTTCCAATCCGAAGATAATGAGACATTGTTTTTCTTCTCTTTTTTTACAGCATTAATATTTTTTTAATTTAATTTGTATTTACAGCACTAAAATTTTAAAGATTTAGAACCTTCTGGCAGAGATTCGTTCATGCGAAGTTTTGATTGTTTATCACTTCCCACTGACACATTCTGACTGCCATCCTTTGCATGTTAACTGGATCACTGAATATTCGTTTTAATCAAAATGAAGAGGCACTTCATTATTAAATGTCGCCTATCAGAGATGAATGGATTTTTGCAGAAGAAACCGAATTGGGAAAAACTCGTATGTTCAAAATTTAAGAGGTCCCTTTTTTCAAAATATAGTTATAAATGCATGGCGTCAATTCTTAAACTTGGCAAGAATGGATCAACCTTGTCGTTTGATGATAGAAAAAGAATCAAGAATCTGTCAACAATGCTGTATATTCAATGCTGTATATTGTCAACAATGCTGTATATTCAATGCTGTATATTGTCAACAATGCTATTTATTTGCTGTAATATTCATGACAGCAATTTGTTTCCCCAAGATTTCTTTTCAGTAATCGGGGCGAGAAAATTGTTCAGGCATGAATTCATTATTCTGAGGAATTTATGTGGAAACAGACACGACTCGAAATGGTGAGCTGAATACTTTGTTATTATACCAAGGAAGCCTTCGTGCTGTAGTGATTAAAGTGTTACATAAATACAAACAATAAATATTCTTTTTATTTCTTTGTAATATCCACTTATGGACATTTCCAAAAGTTATCTTTTTGAAACTAATCCAGATACGTGATCTGTACATAAATTTATCATTTTTGCCACCTTGACGGAAATGGAGAAAGGAATAGAGAAAGTTAAATATGGGCATACAGAGGAATCTAGTGTTACTTTTTCTCTTTGAATCTCCGTACATTATTGTCACTCTAAATTTACCAATCCTGAACCGAGCAAAACGAGAGAAAATCAATAATTCTTTCTCCTCCTCTCTCACACAGGAAAACAATCAAAATCTCTACACAGTTGATTGAAAGCGGATTTAGACTGGTTTTTTTTTGGGAATGGACATATCAAAATTTTCTTAACAGATATCGTTTGGAAAATATAATAAGAGAACATCTGACAAGATTCGTGCATACCTGATGATATAAAACAAACAATCATAGATTTATGAACAAAAAAATTCAAAAGAAAATTCTCTTCTTTTATTGTTTATATTTATTATACTAATTTTGTTAAAAGATTTTGTTTAGAGAATTGAAAAACATGTAGAAAAAACGAGATATCATTCGTCCTGCCATCAAGATGAATAGGTGGGACAGGGAATTCCAAACCATAGATTCAGGGCTATATGTTTTATTTCGTAATTCCTACTAGCTATTCTCTCCGATGTTTCATTTCACAAATCGTGTTACTTAGCACTCATGGCACGGAATGCATATTAAAGATGGCCTGAAGGAGAATGACAATCAAAAATTTATGAGAATTGGGATAAGATTTCTGTTCCACTATATGAAGCTTGCTTTGAGATTTTGCTTTGTAAACTGCCCAGATGGCAAAACACCTGAGAGAAGAATTACTTCAGCCGCCACGAAAGTGTAAAACAATGAATCGAGTAGCTTTGAACAAAAATGTCAAAAGAACACTAGTTTCTTTACCCCTTTTATGAGGTTCACCATGCCAAATTGCAGGAAGATTTTGCAAACTTAGCAAATGCAAAACTGATCGCAACAAGGTGTGACTGTATTTTTTCCTTATGGGGAAGACATGGCACAGAAAACTATAAACTGTTGAATTCAAGATTTTTTTTTAAATACCATCTAGCTAGTTTTCCACAAAATTCGTTTCAGGAAGCGGAGCAAATTACCACTCCTTAAAGAGAATTTAGTTTGCCAAGTAGCTCATGGGAAATAAAATAACGAATAATGTATGACAATTTTAAAATACTTTTGAGCGTATGTGGTGAATACTGCTCCAAGAAAGCTCTCCAACGTCTTTTCTTACTTTCGACAATCTAATTGGATTCATGCTACAGGCATTAAGCTGTTGTAGAGGTCACAATGGTGGTAAAAATGAGACGAACAAGGAAGAGAAATTGATAAACGGTGCCTCATATTTTAATGGTACTATGGTAATAAGCTCCGAACAAATATAGCATTTTCAAGTTCAAATGATCACTCGTGGCTTTCTCATAATAATAAGAGCGTTAATGAAACACGTACCTTCCTCATTGTGAATGAATGGAATCACGCATATTGTATATCATACCAATTGTTTTTTTCCAATGTTTTCATTAGGAATTCCCTCCACTTTTTATCACCTTGACTATGAAAAAGAAAAGAAACCAAGAACTTTGGACATTGGATTCGAATCGAAACTATTGCTTTTTATTACTATCGCTTCACTAATTTTAACTAATTGAGTTCATTGGAAATTTGCCGATATATTTTTCTATTAAAACAAAATATCATTCGTTGTAGTCTTGAAATCAAAGAAGTGTGGTAAGGAACTACAAACTGTAAATTTAAGCCTGCAGTTACCTTTTATTGAGGATGGGGTGAATACCCACAACAGTATTTTCTACCGGAAACCAGTATTGACTGTTTAGCATTTCTGAAATGGAATCCAACTGGCCTGCAAGGACAAAGACTGTAAAAAATTTATGAAAACGTGCACAGTTATACTAGTGAATGTGTGAAAAACAGTACAATAATTACTTTCTTCAATTCGTTTTCAAAAATGGAACTCAGTTAAAGCTTTTGATAGTGCATTGTTTCTTGGGCCACAATAAAGATTAAAATGAGATAAGGCACAATTAATGAAAGGCAAAGAAATCAACTCAAGAATAGTGTGCACAAAACAAACATTGCGTTTAATTATATTCTTCGTTATTGATAATTTATAATTCCTTAAAGAGAATCGTGATATCGAGTTGACTTCTGGGAAACAAGATAATCTAGAATCTATGAAAATACGAAGAACACTTTTTTTATGTGCATGAAGCCCTGTGTAATAATTCTTTCTTCCAAAGATTTTTTTTTCAAAAAATGATCCCAGTTAAAGCTCCGATATTAAATTGTTTGGGCAACAATAGCAATGAATATGAGATTAACAAGGAAATCAATTGACAGTAGGAACAAAACCGTCGATTTTTTTTTATAATCCCCAATACAGTAACATTCTTTCTTTTTTTTTAAGATATGGAACAATACAGTCTTTACTTCAGCAGGGGTCCTTCTTGCAATCTTCACAGTGACAAAAGTGGTAATGAGTTATGATTTGTGGATTCACTTTTTTTACGATATCTTCCATTCGACTTCTCCAAAAGATTTCTATTTGAAATTAGAACGAAATTTGGGATCCTGATATCGAATCATTTACTTTGCCTGCCTGGCAGTTTAAAACTAAGGTATTTGAGTAATGAAATCAAAGCGAAGCTATTTTCTTTCCTATTGTTAATGCTTACTAGATAAATTTGCTATAAACGATTTGGCTTAGGAAACTAGGCAAATATAAAGCTAAGCAAAAGGATGCGTTCTTTTCTTATGTCTTCTTAGCGAGACGAGTAACCAGAGAACTATAAATTGTAAAATCAGGACTAGATTTATTTTGCAATACTCACTAGTTATTCCCTCCGATATTTAATTTCACATACCAAGACTAATTCATGTTTTAAAAAGTAATCGAGATTTCAGGAATCCAGAAGATAATCAAGAATCTTTAAAAGAAAGTCTCGTGTATAATGCCCATTGCAATAATTGCTTTATTTTCAGCAATCGAGCCATGTTAATATCCACATAATAAGTTGTTAATTATAGAATAACGATTCTGAAAGCGAGATGAACAGGGGAAAAATATGAAAAGATGACACGAACGAAGTTTATGCAAAGCTCATAATGATAAAATGCAGCAATCAAGTCCGAGCAATGAATACAAATTCGAGTTTATATTTATTACTTGATCAATGAATTCTTACTTGATCCGTTTGAAGAATAAAAAATAAATCGAGGAGCTTTAAAAGCAGACCCAATGCAAAGCTAAAGTTTGTTTTGACCTTTTGTTTGATTCACTACAGCCCCAAGTACGGTTCTTGCGATGAATAAAACACACAATCAGGCAAGCAAATCTGGTGGTGGTTTCTTTTACTATTTGTAATAGCACAACAGCAATTTTTTCGATTACCTTTCAGAAATCCAGTCAAGTAAATGTCCCAAATAGTAATTCAATGCTCTCAGCAAACAGATAAGGAAAACGATTATCATGAATCTGTGAAGAATGGACATATGTTTTTATTTCAGCATTTGCGTCTTGTCCACTGTAGTAAATGTTTTCTCATTTTTTTTTTTGAAAATCCAGTAGTGTTGAAGCTTCAGAAAGAAAATCATTAATCAAGGCCCAATGACACTTTAAAATGAGATGAACCGTAAACAAAACCAGATAAACAGTAAGCTGAACACAGTTGTTTCTATTTATAATGAAAAACTATACTCGCTTCACTCATTTGCTGCAAGATTTCGCTTTGGAAACTGAGCAAAAGCGATGGTCCATGTTCTTGACTCCCTGATGGAGAGAAAATAATAACAGAAGAGCTATGAGCAGTGCTTGTAAACCGAAGCTAAATATTTATGTAATACCCATTGTATAATTTATCCGTGATTTCCTATCTAAAATTGAGATTGATTAGCGTCCATGAGAGAAAATCGGAGCTTCAAGCTGCTTAGTTGGAAAGAAAACAATCAAATATCCAAAAAATGAATTTTTCTTCGTGTGTCATATCCACAGCAATAATGATTTTTTTTTGGAAAACTTATTTAGCTTAATGCTCTTGGAAGTATTATTCAGTTAGCAACAATGTTGAAGATAAGACGTAAAATGGGGGAGAAAACCCAGATGATCAATGGACACGATACCATTTTTTTTAATGCCTGCTATAATATATAGTATGTTCAGAATTTTCTTTTAGGCAAGGAACAAATACATACCATATCACTTCAAAGAGATCATCTTGTAATATTCATAGCGACAAAAGCGAAAAAGAATACAAAAATATTTACAGGTTGTTGTGTTTTTTTTTGGGGGGGGGGATATCCAGTTTTTGAACCATCTCCAAGATGTGCAAATCGTTCCAATTTTTTGCTCTTTTCAAAGAATTTTGTTCATGGCATTCTTATGGTGAAAAAGAAAGAAATGAAAGATCTTCGAACTGCAGATTGAAGACGGAACTGGATTTTTTTTTTCCAGCACAGAAATTTTTTTCCCAAGATTTCCTTTCACGAATTGTGATGAATAGGTGTTTCAGACAGATAATAAAACAATCGAAAACCAAAAGACGATAGGCATTTTTTTTTCCAGCTGAATGCGAAATGACCACTGCAGTAAACAATTTTTCAATTTTTTTTTTCGCAATTTGAATAAAATGCTTTTGGTAGGAAATATTCGAGTCACAATTATTATGAAAGTAATATGAATAGATAACAAAATTAATAGGCAGGAAAAAAGATTTTTAATAAAATCCGCTTGTTTTACCTTTTCTATGATTTACTTTCGGAAACTGTTCTAAATTTATGCCTCTGATAAGGAACCCTTATTTCTGCCGTCCTCTTTTTGGAAATGAAATTAACCAAGCAACTATAAATTCAAAGCGAAGTTAGTTTTTTTTAATTATACATCATTTATTTTACTGCATCATTTCATGTCATAAATTCCGACTAATCAATGTTCAGACTAAAACATTATCAAAGTCACAGGACGCTAAATGGAAAAAATTACGGCAAAGAAAATATGACGAAAAATTGTGTACTTGTGATGCTACAACAAT
>JAPMOR010028537.1:0-10963 GCA_026543865.1 Argiope aurantia
ATTTATTGATAATAGTGTGTATTGATATAGTATTTATTGATAATAGTATGGGCATACTATTACTATAGTGTATCTAATCTTAGACAAAGAATTTTTATGATTATGTAATGTGTAATTAGTACATTCATTTTAGCTTCATAGAACCTAAATACAATTAACTTAATTGTAATGAACTCATGAATAAAAAAAACTTTATTGCAAAGGTAAAATTTTATTTTTAAGACGTGAAAAGAATAGCTTTATTTATAAAAATGCAGCTAATAATACATATTCCAAAACACACTATCTTCTAGAAAAAAAGGGGGAAATGATTTGCAAGATTTTAAATAAATTGGAACTAATTTTTCCACCATATTAAAATGTTGTGCGTTGTTGCTAATCCCACCTGTTTAATGGAATACACTGGCCCCTAAAAGTTAAGATATTGCATGTTTTTTAAGCTCACCATTAACAAATGGCAATAATATTATAATTCATTTTATATGCATGATAGTAACGAACTTTTAAGAAAACTTACGCAAAAATAATAGTTACCACTTTTATTTTAAAGAACTGAATATTCAAAGAGGGGTGAGAACAAATGTACAAAAAACTAACCTTCGTAATTTCGTGTGTAAGTTTTATGCACATGATTGTTGATCTTCAGTTGTTGTTATCATTCATTGACAATATCCAGGAGTCTAGCAGTGCGTAGAAAATCGTTTGCCCGATTCTCTAAGGTGGCAATGAAATGAGGTTGTCACTAATTGGCGCTGCTAGACATCTCAATGTGTTTTGTAGTGTGGTCAAACGAGTTTGGGGTCAGTTTCAATCTGAGGATTCTGTGTCTAGAAGACATATTTAAAGCCGGCTACGAGTTACAACACTATTATTTAGCTCTTTCGGCCCGAAGAAGAAAACACTACTGTGCTTCAGCTCTTGTGTCAACAGGGACAAGAAACTCCGCTACTACAGTGCGAAGGCGCCTTCACAATACTGGTCTCTATGCAAGTCGACCAGTTATGTGTCTCCCGTTGAAGTTAGGACACAGCTGCCCGTTTACGTTGGACAAGATAATATATCTCCTGCATCAATCAGCAATTGGCTTCTGCATTCTTTACAGAGGAGTCCGAGTTCATACGGGAGAGTAATTCAGTTCATTAGATGATCTGGAGGGAACGACACACCAAATAAAATTAATCCAGCAATGTGTTTACAGAAGTGGTGAAAAAATGGTTTGGGCCGGGATCTCTTTCGGTTGGCATATTGACATGCATGTGTTCCATGTAGGTACTTTGAACTGTGTGAGATATCGAAACGGGATCCTTGATTCATTTACCAGGGCTGTTTGTAATTATTTTCTTCTGATGGACAATAATGCCCTACCTCACTGAGCTCGACATGCTGAGAACTATCTTGAGGATCACGGTATGGACCGAATGAAGTGGTCAGGTCGATCCCTAGACCGGAATCCGATAGTGCAGATCAAAGAGGATACCAACAAATCAACATACAGATGGACCGGAATATTCATTCCGGAATAAACAGTATCTACTTCTAGCAAACTAGCTCAACTTTTTTATTTGCAATGTAACTCAATTACATAAAATATTGACATTGGTTACATTGAAGAGTAACCAATGAAATATGGATTGTTTTAATGCTTCTGGTCCTGCATTGTGGTTTTGTTCGCATTCAGTTACTAAATTGCAAGAACTGATATTAGAAAATGTCCTTATGAATTTTTGATTTCCGTTTCAATCGCATAATTAATTCTTTCCATTTCACCGAAAAGCAGCAATGTCTGAAAACTATTACGTAGTTGGTTTGTTTTATTTCAAGTTATTTGACGCCGGGCGATATAATAAATTTTTTACAGTGAACTTAAACGTTATAAATAACTGAAGGTTTAACTACTGGCCCAGTTTATCCAGCCTATTAAATATGCATGAACCAAGTCTCATGCTCTAAATATTTTTTTATAAATGGTGTGATTTCAAATTGAAATAACTGTACACAAATGCAAGGGACAGAGAAATAAAGAAAAATTACTCTGGATAGCCGCTACAAGTTGTTTTTTATTGAAATAATAAAAATATCTAGCTGCCTGTGTTTTACTTTCTTGGGCTCATGTGACAAATCATTTCAACCAAATTGTAACTGTTCATTAAATTTGACGCATTTATTTTGTAAATCGCATTACATTTTCGAAATAACATGAGAGCGCCCAAATATTTTCCTATATTTATTATTAATCTGACCTGAGATTATCTATATTAGAGCTGTATAATTTATCTCTTGAACTTTTTAATGATATTTTCAGAAAAATTTAATTTACAAGCGTCATATACTCAAACATTTTAAATTAAAATCGAGTATTGTTTAAACTTGTGAAAGCTATTTTTATAGAATTCAGTATTAATTACATTGAATTAGCAAGCTATATATATATAATTGTAATAACTTGTAATTTAAAACCTATCCAATTATATAAATAGTACACAGACTGTACTTGTAAAATTTGCCATTCTTTTTACTGTTTTGTTTAAAATTATTGTTAGATTTTAATTCCTTTTTCAGCGACGTAGTGATACTAATTTTCTTGAAAAGAAACAGGAATTTAATATTTTATCTTAATTTGTGAGAATTTAAAGTTCTTTATATAGAGATTAAATTTGAAATATCAATTTAAAAAAAAACTCGTTTTGGAAGTTGGGAAGAGGAAAGAAGGACTCCACAACTTTCATTGTTTAAAGCCTCATAGATGGCCTAATCCAGGTCAGTTAATAATCAAAAAATTTGTATTTTATAAAATTAGTGTCCTATGTTATTTTTATAAGTAGCTTTAAATAAATTTTAAAGAAAATATATATGAACAGGTAGCAGGTAAGTTTCTGTCAAAGCACTTTTGAATGTGAAATCAGAACTGAATAATAACTTACAGGAAAAATCGAGGGAAAACATCGAGAACAAAGACAACCCACACTTTGGGAGATAAACTGAACTTCACTAAGAGCAACTTGATGTCTTGTGGGGCTGGTTTTTGTGCAGATTCAATTTGCAAACTTTAGCCGAAACCATTTTGGTAAAAATAACATTGAAGTACAAGACTTGCTGGGAGATTGTTCCCACCCAAATTTGTTTTTGTTTTTACATGACATTGGAATTGATAAGCTCCTTTGAGTTTGTTTTTTAATTTTTTTCTATTTGTGTGTGTCTTACTTGGAACATTGTATATCAAGATAAGTCATGCGTTTGGCGCAGCATGGCCAAATATGGCTTTTGCGCCACTAAAACATACCAAACCAATTTGCAAATTTCCTACCTGTTGACTCATTTTCTATCCAAAATATATTTCTCTCGCTTATTATTTTTTTGTGTGTGTGCTCCCTGCCCCATTTTCATTGTTAATCGAATTCTTAATCTGAGAAAATTACCAAACAAGCTTAACAAAGAAAAAATAATTTCAGAGGGTATTGCAGCTCTAATAGGCAATTCGGCATTGATTTTTATTAAAAGAAGAATCGTGAATACTGCTAATAATAATTATCTCAATTACCAGTTTCCATGCAGAAAAGGTCGTTCTGCTGCTTTTCGTCATAAGACTTAATTTTTTTGTGACAATATTTCTTTAATAAAAAGTTTTATTTTTTCCTAAAGATTTTATGAGTTTTCGTAATCTAGAAAGGCACAAATTATATGTGATTACTTATGAAGAAAATATGCGCAATTTAATTGCAGTCCTTTTCACATTCTGTATTTTATTCGTGTTTATTATTAGTGAGTGGGATAGATGGGTTAGAGCCACCGAAACAGATGCTTGCTACTGCGATGAAAATTACCGTCTATGGTGAATAGACGGAAAAAGGGCCAGATGGGGTACCTTTCGTAGAAATTAATGTACCTAAAGTATGCAAATAAAACATGTCCCAGGTCTTTACACTGGCTATACCATTTGCTTGGCGCAGAATAGTTATTTCTGGAAGCTTGTTTTCTGATGCCTCTCAGAGTGCATCAATCCCATGCAGTAGAAACAGAGATTTATTTGATAAAGCACCCTTTTTCCACTGTTCCAGGGTCTAATGTTTGTACTATACCGTAAATGCATGACGTTTCTTGCGACGCACATTTGTCAACTGAGTGCTGAAATCGGACGTCTGTTACGACGGCCAATACACATTAAAGTGTGCTAGCTATCTATAAAGTAAAGTAATATTAAGTAAAACGGTTTTATAATAAATTGTTCTTTCCCGGATAGCTTTCTAGTACATTGCGGCTTCATATGTGCCATCAATGTATCAATGGTATTGCGTCGTTCACGCTTAAACTAGCATCGCTAAGCCTTGTTATTAATAGGTCATGGTGCCCCACAGTTATTGTACACATTCATTACGGCACTAAATGAACATTTCACGAAAGCTGCAGGTTCAAAAGTACTGCCTCCGTCTGCTCTGTACTCGATGATCATACCTTTTTCAATGCTTGTTTCATCGCGTCACTTGCGATTACAGTAACTACTGCTACGTGATTATTTACTCTAAGTCACATTTATATACCTTCCAACAATAAGTTTTTCAGTCTTGACTCTGATTGCCCGCAAATCCATTTATGTCAGCCTGCGTGGTGATCATAATATTGTGACTCTACTGTGTATACAGGGTGTTCCGAAAAAACGTGGACAAAATGACATGGCAGATCAGTCATACAACAAGGATCAAAGATCGCATAGGAACATGGGGTCGCAAACGCCTGTAGAGGGCGCGAGAAGCACGAGAGGGCGTTGCGGTGCAGACACGAGCCGAGCAAAAGGAGATTGAATTCATTCGAGTCGTGGATGCGTCGGGCGTAACATGGCTAGTTACACGCACCGCGAATTGGCTGACATGCATTTAGTTTACGGCATGGCCAAATGCAATGGACGAGAAGCCTTGCGAATGTATCGTCAAAAATATCCTAGTAGAAAGATGCCTAGTCGCTCATTCTTTGCCACTATTCACCGAAGATTGTGTGAAACCGGCTCGTTAGACGTGCACAAGCCAGATTCAGGTCGCCAACGAATATCTCGGGCAGTTGATGCTGAAGAAAGAGTTGTGCAGGCACTTCAGCTTAATCCTTCAACAAGTATACGAGTTGTATCCCGAGAGACCCATATTCCCCAAACTATCGTCTGGCGCATTGAACACGACGTCCCATATCATTTACAACGCGTCCAGGCACTTCAACCGGGAGACTACAGCACTCGTATGGATTTTGAGCGGTGGTATGTGCAAGAAAAGGCTGCCGACCGACATTTCGCTGCAAGTGTTATGTTCACTGATGAGGCTGCATTCTCATTAGAGAGTATGATGAATTGTCACAACTGGCATAGGTGGGCAGATGAAAACCCGCATGCTACACGTCCGCACGCCGCACAACGAAGATTTTCCGTGAACGTTTTTCTGGCATTGTAGGAGACTGCTTACTTAGTTCGTACATTCTAAACAGACAGACTGAACGGTTCCACGTATCTAACATTCTTGCAAGAGGTTCTGACAGACAAGCTGAATAATGTTCCGATGCCTATTCGTCGACGCATTCAATTTCAACACGATGGCGCTCCTGCTCATTTCAGTACACACGTCAGAGCACATCTGCAGGCTACTTTTCCTGGCTGCTGGATTGGTCGCGGTGGACCAATTGCATGATCACCAGACCTGTCTCCCATGGATTTCTTCTTATAGGGCTTTTTAAAAGAACTTGTGTAGGAAACACCTGTTGAAACGTTGTATGACTGATTGTAACACCTGTTGTATGACTGATCTGCCATGTCATTTTGTCCACGTTTTTTCGGAACGCCCTGTATAGTTTACATATTAAGTTTCTGATAAACTTATGGAGGAAAATCTTATATTTGTTTGGAAAGAACAGAGAAACTTCTTTGAGGTGTCACCACTTCCATTAGGATATAAGGATTTAATGGTGAGTTACAAACACGAAAGATTGGCGAAATGTAAATTTGAATATTTACCAAATTCTGTAATCGGCCATCTGAAATAATCTGTTCGTTATAATTCGGTCAATTTACTCAGAATTTATCCATCCAATTAGGAAATCCAAAATTTCAAAGATATATTTATTAGAATTAATTTCAAATTGAAAATGTTATTAGCATCATCGGTATTAATGGAATTTCCTTCTACTTCTGAAAGCTTTACATTTTTCTTTAAATGGTTTAGATTCAAATGTTAGGAAGTGTAATGGTAAACGGAGTATTACTTTCCAACCTGTTCTCGTTCGATTTTGTTCTGATCTATTGATTGTGTAAAGTAAGAATTAATAAATCAATATAAATAAGTAAACACGCAAAGAAATAAAAGTATAATGCTTAGCATCTGAGTCTCTGGAATTCCAAACTCAATTAATTACTTTTGGAATGTTCATGTCCGAGTCATTTATTGGTGATCCTTCCTGTCCAATATTCATTTAAATTTATCTTGAATTAACGATGCTCACATAACAGTTTTATAGTGAATATAGATTCCCTTGTGTCTTACAGACAAGAGCCTCGGCTTCTGACTAGAAGATCGCGAGTTCAGAATCCTAGTCTACGGAACATTTTCTTTGTGTCCAAGCGTGGCATATGTTAAATAAAAAATCCTGCCACTGTATGATTAGTGCCAGTTTTGTGTACAAGCCATAAATTAGGACCACTACTTTTACAGCCTCCCCTCCCTCCCCCCCTCCAAAAAAACTTAATCGAGTGAACGAATGCCATATATTCGTACTACTTGAATGACCTTATAAAGACCACCATATCTTAAATTGCTATTTAATATAACAACGTCAGTGATACTCTCGGAACTTTCTCGCATACTTTAATAAATTTATTATTAACGTGTGCCATTGACGAACAATGCAAAAATGCCCATTAAATCGCGATTTTCGTTTTTGGATAGGGGGTTAACTATCAATAGCTGAGATGTGATTAATATACAGAACCCTGAATGTGTGAGTTTGGATTTGGTTTATCCGACTGATTAAAACCAAAATTTAGTTGCATTTTTTATAGTCACAAAATTGCATACGAAGTTTCATATATTAAGCCGTGTTTTTGAATTTTAGAGTTTACATACTCTTGAAAGTATAATTTGACAGATGGTTGACCCTATGACGGATTTGGTTTCAAATTTGATAGACATCTATACTTTAGATATTGTATCTATATATACCAAGTCTTATTCTTCGTTTAGTAGTTACAGGTGAACAGGCAGACTCCCACTGAATGGATTTCGTTCAAAATTTGATAAAAATCTTCAAATTTAGAGTAAAGATCAAATTTTACCTATATAGCTGAGAACGGTTTTGAATTATCGTATTTACAGATAAAGATAGACACACACAATCCAAAAATGTGTTTTTCGGCATTAGGATGGTTTTAAATCTGAGGAATCATAATGATCTCAGATCATAATCTCGTTCAAATTCTTTGACGATTACAATTTTTGTATACTTTTTATACGAGAAAGAGAAAAATTATTAAACGGTAATATCGAGGCATATTGCTTAGGAAGTCTGTCTGTCCGGTAGTTCGAATATATTTTGACATGATAACAACAAAACGAAGCGAGGTAGATAATATTCGATACTTAGAATTAGCATCTATAATCCAGACATCTATCAAATTTTTAACCACATTCAACAAAAACTGACCGTTTGTCAGTCGACACTTTCAGAAGCATGTAAACCCGATAACTCAACGACGCAATGACTTAAATATATCAAATCTGATGTGATATTTTATGATAAATGTAGTTTTTGTGTCATTTTTTGTTGTTGTTGTTTTAAATGATTGAGTAAAGCGCATCTTAAACTAATTCTATTTTCGGATATAGTTAATCGCATGCTAAGGATTAATCGCCAAATACCTCTTCAAGCATGACTCAATAGATTCAGTAAAAATACTATATTCACCTCAAAGGTTAATGTTTCATAACTATTGTACACCAAGGCTATGCAAAGCGTTCTCTGTTATAACAAATTTAATTACAGAGTATACTAGAAAATTTTGGAGAAATCAATCCCGCTAGTTTATTAAGTAGTTTAATAAAAAATAAGGATTATTGACAAAGATCTTTATCTTGAAATACTTCGAAAAAAAAAACCCTCACTCATTTACAATAGAAATTGAAAATTTCAACTGCTATCGTTTACTTAAAATTACAAAATGTTATATGCATGGAAGCTTTTTTAATATGGAGAAGTTAGATAGTATTCGAAATTAGATCTTATTATTTAAAAAAAATAATTTATGTAAAACCAAAGACGACTCCTTAGATGAAACTTATAGAGAATATATTTCTACAACGACAATCATTTACAGTTTGATTGTGCTACAATTAGTTCTGGAATAACGAACAAAGTCCAGATACTTTTTGATGGACTGTACTACAAGTAATCTGAAATTGAAACGGAAACTACTTAAAGTTCTAGTGCGACATAACATAAGTTGCATGAATGTACTTTTACTCTTAAGACTTTCAAAAAATTTAAATTGTTCCTCGGAAATATTTTCTAAATTTAATTTGACTTTCTTTTCAGTGTTAAATTTTATTACATTGAATGGAAGCATAATAAGTGATCTGAATGGGTGAAGTAGAAATCGAACAGTGATCAAAAATACTGATGCTCAGTTAGCAAAGTGGTTATACGCATTTGGTCACAAACCAATAAGTATTGCCTACATAGATTATACTTATTTCTTAGAGGCCATAGGCATGCGAAGATATCTTTGATTGCTTTTAAATCATTGCTTTGAATTTTAGGGGTATATCACACTTATTACATGAAAGGAATAATTTTATTATGACAGAAAAAAAATGATTCACGTAAATTTTGCAATAGAGCTATGAAATAAAATCGACCACGGAGATTCTATTTCAGCTAAGCGCATTGTACATCTGTTTGTGAATTGATTTCCTTATTTTAAAAGGCTTGTATAAAATACATTTGCTCATTTAAAAAACTTAATATAGATGATAGTGTCATTCTAAAATAATAATAATTGTAAATTGAATAATAACGTAATTTTTCAATTCGTATGTGGAAGGAAATTTAAATTTATCATTGTTTATGAGTTGCGTTATATTAAGGAAAGGAAATTAATTTTTTTCAAGATCATATTGGATTGCAAGTCCGGTTTGTGTGAGGAAGAAAAGACTGCTGCCAGCAGTTGTCCTATTTTTAACACGGAAAATAATACCTAGAAAGGATCTGATTGGATCTTGAGCTGTATGAGATGGTAACCCTGTCTTTTTTTCGGCAATCCAGAATTCGCGTTTTGTTTCGCCGTCGGCCAACAACTTGATTTCTGCTTTTCAATCAATTTCACCAACGCCTCTTCATTTGCAAAAAAATAGATGTCTGCATTTTTATTATATATGATATAATATTTGCGGTGCTTGTTTTAAATATAGAAATAATTTAACTACGAAAATTAGTTACACTTTGTATTTTTTTAATAATTCTATTCGTTATTTTAGCATTTGTAAGTAAGATTAGCAGATACCGAAAATTTTGTGGGTTTGTTCCCTTTGTGAAAATATATTTTAGAAATAAAAATTTCATGAGCAGCTTAGAGGGTGATTAGAAAGAAAACCTTCCTCTGTGACACTTAATTAAGCTATTTTATATAATTCTTTTTAAAATTATAGCAATTTTGAAATTCATATGGAATTTATTTAGTCAAATCGTATTTGTTTACAAGAGTGAAATTTTTTCTTAAATTGTATAACTTCTCTACATTTTATAATTAATTACAATTATCAACGGCAGTGACATTGTTTGCATTGCTAATTAAATTTATTGCTAATATATTAAAATAATAGGGTTAAGATCTCACATTTCTATGTATAATGTTGATGCTCGCTTTTAAAACGCTGAATGTTACTAGTTAAAGGCTAATTTGCGTTTCAGTTTTTTTAAATTGCGATATTTTTATAAATTGTACAGATTATTGAATAATTGGTATCAGGAATTGAGAAATTGGAGCTAAAGTGAAATATATGATTATTTATGGTATTAATATATCGAAACTATAATTATTATTTTATTTGACCTTGGGTATTTTTTAATATTTAAACTGTGTAACAATCTGATATTGTGTCTAGGATGCAGATCAGTTTACACATTTTGCCATTTTTTGCTTCAAGTAGTGAAATAAAACTATTTCTATTTTGTGTTTGTGATGCTATCAACGACATCTAAACTGTCCTTTTACAGTTGCTATATCTTTCATTGCATTCTCATTATCATCTTTTCTAAATTTTGATACCTAATGATTTAAAACAGGTGTAGGCCTGATGAATTATTTTTTGAATGATTAATAAAATATTCATACATTTTCAAATTTTGCATGCTTATTTGCTATAATTTCATACAATGTAGTGGATATATAATACTAATTTTATTTAAGATTGCTTAGATTTTTAGTTATGCAAGGATATGCTGTATGCGTTTAATATTTGTTAAATGGTTTACTGTCTGATTGGTTTTCAATTAGCATTCTGTAAAATCTTTAAGAGTAATTATATTTCTAAGTTTTTTATAAATCTCTGACCTAAGTTTAATATTGTGAGATTCATATATTCCTTATTATGCTTCAGAAAAGTACATTTATGTAAAGTAGCAATTTAGTTAAAATAATATTTTTATTAATAACGGTATGAAAAATAAAAAATGGTTGGTAGGTGAGTTTTAAAAGGATATATAATTTTTCTGCTCTATAATTAGAATATTGACTATGTAACCTTTCTCAGAGCCCATTTATACCATGTTGCATTGATCATCGATAATGAGTGCATTTCCCAATATGGATGCATGTAAAGTAACATGTTCGAAAATAAATTTTTCATTGTTATCACCTATTTATACATTTTAGCATAATGATAAATGTTGTAATGGATTATTCTGTTCATTGTTTTAAATTATTTTATTACTGAGAGATACG
>JAPMOR010028543.1:0-24768 GCA_026543865.1 Argiope aurantia
AATCAAACAATCGATTCTAAACATTAAAATAAATTACTTTAAATACAAACCTGCGCACACTTTTAGTATGCCTGGCATAAGTTCTGAGGAAATGCAATGCCTTTGTCTCAACTTCTCTGGATGAATTTTCCGACAGGCATTGAATGACTTTAGACGCCAGTGGATAAAGTAGGCTATCTGTCTTGTCCTCTAATCTAGGTACTGTCCCGCAGAGTAGGTCCAAGGCTAAATATCGCACTCTTTCACATGGACTGAAGATATGATCTCCCAAGAATTTTACCGTCTTACTTCTGAAATGAAAATGAGTTAATACGTGCCATTTAAATTTACATCAATATTTTTGACTATACCAGAGTTCCTGTTACATATCGATTTATCCAAATATTACCTATTGTTTTGATCAATCAACAAAATTGTTTTTTAAAAATAGTGAAAATTTTATGAACTCCAGATATTAATAATCTTTCATAAAAAGCAGTTTTAATTGTTTATTTCAATTGGTAAAGTTATGAAAATTATAAACATATAAAAAAATTATGATAATGGACTCTTTAAGCAGCGAGTCCAAGGGCCATTTAGTAACAGATGGATAAAATTGCATCATCATTATGGAAGTAGCTTGTTTAATTAATAAAATATGCTATTAAGAAAATATGCAGTTGATTGTTGCCATTCAATTACTATTGATCGGTTTTCCATAAGCAATAATAATGAATGCTTTTTTATTAGATTACAATCCATCTCTAATTGAAGAATAATTAATCAGTAAAATTAATTATAAAGCAAATAAATAAAGTGAGACTGAATCCTTCAAATAAAGTCAATCAAAATTCAACAATTTGTAACCGCTTGGATCACTTGGTCTCTAGAAACAACATTAACAACAATAAAACAACAACAATCAGCACCTAGTATGACTATACTATGTTAGTTTTCCATTGTACTTTTCCTTAAGTAAGTCCCCAATGGTAACTTGGATTTTCATGCTATTGGCGTCATGATTTATCTTTAAGATATGGTTACGAGTGACATCGATAAAAATTATTCCAAATAAATATTTGTGTTTATTAAAATAAGTATTATATAATGCTTTTCATAAAAAGGCAATATATTTTGATTAACGTTTTAAAACACAAAGAATAGATTCTTCTTTTTTTTTTAACATTCAGTTCATAGTTCTGTGAAATATAGTTGATGGAAGAATAAATAGTCGAAACTTAATTTTATTTACATACCAGAATTTGAAATCAATATCGTAAGAATGGCACAATTATTTGAATTTTATAATTTTAAAACAAATCTAGACGGTTGATAAATCAAAATAATGTTATATAATTGGAAAGCTTTCAATTAGAAAGTTATAATCATTAATATCTAATTTATTTTTCCTAAGAGCGTCCGTTTATTTAAACCAAATCTAGTCTATGGAAATGGCAAATTTACCTGCACAATTTTCTTTCTTCAAATCGAGATTTTTCATTTTTACTCAGGAGTGTCTTCCACAATCGCCGCAGCTGCATGCGTATCATTTCATTATCATTGCGACAAGAAGATGTAACTTGACATTCCTGATGGTTTACGAAACTGTCGCCATTCTTGCTGTATCTTCCCTGAAAAATGAAGAATCCAATTTGGTATTTGTCGGTTGTAACGGCGACCAAAAAGCGCCAAGAAAAAATTTCGCCAATTTGGCGATTCCAATCATCAATCTATATAATAGCAAGCGATTCGAACGTTCAAATTTTTCATAATCAATAATAATGCACTTCAGTATGTTTTTATAATTTGGCGAAATTTTTTATTGGCTCTGTTTCGGTCGCCGATAAAACCGAATTGTACCTCCAAGTTAAATCTAGAAAAACAATTTGTAACTATTTTTGACAGTTTTGGACGGATAATGTCTATACTTTAATTTACCAAAAGCTTTCATGATTAGACATGAAAATCGATTTGTGTTTTGGAAAATTGGGCTAATTGTTCCAAAAAAATTTGCGAAAATTCCATCACAAGAAATGATAAAAAACGATTTTTAGGAACTCGATGAAATCAGAATTATCGGGAAGTAGCCACAGACAAAATTTCAATTTTATTGCCCATTCTTTATTTTTAAGTCGAACCATTCGAGAAACGCTCATTTCTTTAATTGCATTCACGACCCTCAAAAGAATAGATTCCTTAACAATGATGGATTACTAAGCTTTCATATACAGAGAGCTCATTTCAGAAGAAGTGTGTTATCCTTCATTTTCATTTTCTCGTATACACATTAAAAAATATTGTAGTCATAAAAACCACGAATTCGACATTTCGGCGAATCTCCAAATTTTAGATCTTCCTGAGTTCGAAAAACACAATTTTGGCATTGTGTTTGTCTATCTGTAATAGATAACTCAAAAATGCTTTGAGCTAGGAAGATTAAATTTATTATATCTCATTTTTACCAAATTGGTAGATTTATATCAAATCTGGAACGAAATGAATTTAAAGAAAATCTGCAAAGATGTGTCAAGTTTGGTAGGTCAAATGGTCTAGCCCATAAAGCGCCAAGTCAACACACACACACACAATCAATAAAGCGCACGTGTGAACACACACTGTTCTTTGTAACAATATTAATCAGTCTAACCATAAATGAGTAACTATATTGACTGTCGCATTATCATATTTGACGAGAAATAACCAAAAGAATTCCGTTTTGGAGGCCGCATTGTAATCTCATGTCTACCCCATTATGAGTAAAAGGCATTTACTTTTATTCAATCCAAATAATCACGATCAAAAAATTATTAAAATCAATATAATTGCTGATGGAGGTTTTTTTTTGAAGATGAATTTTTAACTTATTTTAAAGAACCTAAAATGTTAATTCTTTTTGGATCACAGACTATAATTCTTCATCAATATCCAGTCGGACAGTTGAGGTGTAGCCCAAGATTTCTATACATCTAAAAGCTTCAAATATTGTCATGCTGCTTTTATTTTACTTCTTGGCTAAAAACATTTATTTTAATGTGATTTAATTGTGGCTTTATTTTATATTCTTCATTGTGACCTTATTCTGTTTATTCTATATCTCTTCCTTTATAAATTCAATTAAAATTATCAAAAAAGACATAACAAAAAATATTGTCAACATTTTAAAGTAGATAACTTAATTAATTATTCAGCTAATTAGATATTAATGTTTCTTCTTTTAATAGCTTGAACACCATTATTTAGAATTTCTTTTACCTTAACAAGATTCTTGTCAAAATTTTTATTAGTTTTAATGATTTTACAATGCTTAAAAAGCTGAATTTAAATCTATCGTTCAGATGATGATATCGTTCAGATGATGATGTTTCTTATATTTCAACATGAACCAAATTTGCTATGCTAATATAACATATATTAATAAATTATAGGGAAAGTTAGTTATCGGTTAAAAAATTAGCTGGCAAAGTATATGAAAAAATTGACTAGTTAGGAAACCGTCTATTCCAATTAACATTTTAATTAAAAGCAGGTGACAGAAAGTTTAGACGATAAAACGATTTCGTACATTATGATACTTTATGCAAAAATAGTTTTTACGTTAAAAGTATTGTTACGAAATTTCCCGGTTCGTTTGGATAGTGGTGTGGAAAACGCTCAATCAGCAGTAAAAAAAAACAAAAAAAAAACGTTTATTTACACGAAGACAGGACGGCACAAATACGAAAACTATATACAGCATAGAGAAGACAATTATCTTCAGCCGAGACGTGCACACAACAAGACTCTACTGCAGATACTAGCTTGACTCCGTCGCTGCTCTGTAATCTTCTCTGGAAGACTCGTTCTTTACCGACGATTCCGACTACTCTACTCTGGTAGCTGCAGACTGCCACCTTTTATAGGTCTCAGGAGGCGGGGCTAGGAGCCTCTTAACCAATCAGGAACGTTCGTGGCGTATCTCGGTTCCTAATGGACGAATCGGGAAATTTCTCGATGTTTCGAGTATAATCCATTTTAGCGCCAAAGTCGCCAAATGGTCGCTAAGTTTGTCGCCAAGCTCTGGAACCTCCAACACGACACCCGGACTCTGTCCAATACAGATGACTGTAAAACGGTCTTTCTGATGATGGAAACAACTATGCTGAGAAGCATCATTACAGATTCGTAACAGTATTATACGTAGTTAGATTTTATTTCCAAGAAACGCCAGGTATATCAATGAGTTTACTTATATTTTCAAGGACGTTAAAAACGACAATATAATTAGGATTTAGAATTAGACAGCCAGTGTTTTTACATTCTTGCATGTGATTTTATATAACTTCAAAAAAAAAAAATTCATTCACAAAGAATCGGCGAGAAAATTTCAAAACTGTATTACAGAAGTTTCCTATATTATCAATAATGTAAATATTCGTAATTTGATATCTAATTATGAAGTAGTAGATAAGATTTATTTTTTTATTCCCACAGTGAAATTTTGTATTAAAACATGCTATATGTTTTAAACTTTTAGTTTAGAGTGTATGTAGCATATTATTAGCTATAACTTCCTAAATAAGTAGTTTAGGGAAATTATTTTAAATACGATAATACAGTTTATATTGAGAACATTGAGAATGTATGAAACATTCAAAATTATTTTGTGTGAATGTCTTTTTATATACAACAATATAGACATTTTTTCCCCTCATATGTTAATAAATAACCACGAATCTTTGTGGCTATTGTATTAATAATAGATTTTTTAGAGGAAAAAAATAATAAATTGCTCCATCCAGGTTGCTTTAAGTTGTTAAGATGATCCTGCCTGTCAACACAGAGAATTGTGTTATATTTAAATTCCAATTTTTTCAGAAACAATGATTTTGATATCTTTTTAGGGCCAAATTTCTTCGTTGCGCGCTGTAAAATTTTAAATAAATACATTTAATGAAAATAAATAAAAATAACGAAAAATGAAATATATAGTTTATAGTTATCGAATATTAAAGAAAAATTACTCTATCCTTTTTAAATCATGACATTTTCACTGGTGAAAGTTTTTTTTGGCGATTTTTTTAACGCCAAGATCGGCACCAAGGGGATTTTCGGTAGGTAACCCAACAGTAACATCAAAGAAAACAAAACGTTATTGAAACCAGAAGTAGTCACTGAATTTGTCACTGAAATTTGTCGTCAATCGTAGGGGCATCCAAATCTACATTAGAACCTTTTTATTTGCATTTGACACAAATATATAGAATCAAGAAAGGGGAAATTTCCAGTTCAGTGATCATGAGTGATCATTGAATGACTTAATCTTACAAAAGTCAAGAACGGTATTAAATTGATCACAAAAAACCATCATAAGATGGATGACATCACCCACCATCTGTCTCTCTCACTGTCATTTTGATGCTTCCACTGGATCTGAGAATCTGTTTGTTCACATGACAAAGTCTTTTTCTCATGCTTCAGGTCAGTCCCCGGTACTTATTACTTAACAATGAAAGAACCAAAACTCGCCAAATGTAACATGAAAATTAAATTGGCATTGCAACCCTATGAGCGCAATTCTAACTTACGAGATAATTCCAGTGTAGATTTGGGTGCCCCTTCGATTGGCGACAAATTTCAGTGATGAAGCATTACTTCTGGTTTCAATAATGTTTTGTTTTCATTGACGCTATTGACCGATCTTGGCGTCAAAAAAATCGTCAGAAATCAAGGGGCACCAAATTGTAAACTTTCACCAAATAAACATTTGTTTGTGTTTTACGTTTGCTGTTTGTTTTCCCTAACGAAATTGTAAATCGCCAACTCTTCAACATTAATTAATAAGTATCTATCTTCCTTCCTCCGATTTGGAGACAAGAATAATAACAATCACAACCTATGCTATCGCCATATTGTTATCTTTCAAATGGCGTCTGTCTGAATTATACATGAAACCATTATGATGATAAGCATCATAAATGCTGACTGAAAATTTTCCACTTTGGTAATGGTGCAGTTCTGTATTCTCAAACCTTACCATTGATTTGCAAGATTATAATCGAATCTTTTAAAAAATTCGTAATATGCATATAGATCTTACTGTGGCGCTTTTTAAAAGGCATAACATAATGCATCGACTCCAAACAGGAAATTTTCTGTGGCGGCATTTCGCCGAATGTACTGACAAAAATCATTTTTTTTTTCTGCAACTCTAAAACTTTGATTTTGGTTGGAAATTTCTTCCAAGACGCAAGAATTTTGCAAATTTTTAACGTTTGGCATGATTTGAACGGTACAGTACATATACTTAGCTTTACCAAAGTTTACTTATATTTCACATAAACTTCACTTGTTCTCTATCTATATATAATTAGAAATGCTTACTACAGTAGATAAGCTTCCGGATCTCAAATGATCATTCATTTCCATATGATTCATCATTAAATATATTGATCATCAAATTAAAAATTATAGCAAGAAAGGATAAGAAGAATAGTACATATTTTTAAATAAAAACTAAGACTTCTTATATAGTTTGGAATGACGTGCTTGATTTCTAAACTTGCTTTTACCAATTTGGTATGATAAAATTTTTATCATTTCTTACAAATGCAGAAAAAATTTCACTTCTGTATTATAAATCTAACGTTTCTTATATAGTTTGGGATAATGTTTTTTTTTTAAATTTCTAAACATGCTTTTACCAATTAGCTATGATAAAACTGTTATCATATCTTCCAAATGCATAAGAATGCTTTCAATAAAAAGAAGAAATAATTTCTTAGAATTGCTTCTATTTTAAACATTTATTACTTCTTAAATAGTTTGGGATAACGTGTTTTTAGATTTCTAAATATGCTTTCACCAGTTTGGTATGGTATTTTAATTAATCAAAAGTGTTCAAATAGTGCAAAAGATTTAAACTCTTTGTCTGGAATTATGTCGGGTTTACACTCGGACAGTTATAAGACGGACAGAAGGCAGCACATGCGCAGAAAGGCTGAAAACTCCTATTCGGTCCATGGCAAGTCATTGTCCCGACGGGACAACAACATACCACTGTATTGTATTTTTTTTTCCTTATTGCGCAGACGTGTGTAGAATTTGGCGATTACTTTGGTGCGAAAAAAATTGATAACTTATAAATTAGTTCCGACATTTCTTGCTCTTTGTTCTTTTTGATGCATGGTTGTAATCATTTTATATACATTCATTTCATCTATAGTTTTCCAAATTTAGGCATGTTGTCCTTTTTTTTCTATTTTACCATGCTTCCTTTGCGTAAATATCCATTACTTTAATACGATATGCGGTGAAAAATAAAACTTAAGGGACGCCAAAACGTCAATTTATAGTCAGGAATGGAATGCCTGAATCTATCTTATGAAATTGTGCAAACATAAATCAGTCCCTTTCTATGCATGCACTGCCTACTGGCCGTCTTATAACTGGCCGAGTGTAAACCCGGTATTAGAAAAAGGCGAACAAACAACAAGTTCATTTCATACCGCATATGTATAATTAATCTTGGTTGTATTGCTTTTAATTTCTTTCAATACAGAGTATACAGGTTCAGCACAATGCCTTACTCTGATATTTATTGTGCCAAAAAAATCTATCATATTTATAGAAATATTTAATTTTTGTAGGCAATGTCACCTATACCAATTCATCAAATTGACTGATTTTCATTACAAATTTCAATGGGCATACCTTTGTAGCACGGGGAAAACAAAACCAGTCTTTCTATTTTAAAAGTAATATGTGGATTGTTGATGCTTTTAACATATTGCTTAAATATCAAAGTATCCATGTTGTTTAAAGCAACATGTAAATGCCCTGATGTAGACATAATACTTTTGACTTTTCCAGAAATTTGGAAGTTAGTTTCGGTTAAAAAAATAACCATGCCACTTATTCTGGTTGACAATCTTTAATGCAATTAAGCACATCCGGAACGATCATTTGGTTGCAAGGCCTATAAAACAATTCTCTTTCTATCAGCTCCCGAAATTCAATCGCCAATCAACCAAGATACATGACAAGACAGTGGTGTGATTTTATCAAAATGTTTGAAGAACATTTCAAGCACATGAACGTTATCACTGCTTCATGGACTTGACGAAATCATATTTGCTATCTTGGCGTACTTCTAAGGCCGCCAAGTAACCTTGAGGGCCACCATAATAAGGAAGCATCAAAACGATTAAAATCCGCATTTGCAACTTTCATTTCTACATTCATTTCAGGTAGATTTTCATATCATCAGTCTTTTGGTATTCGATATCAGATGGGAATGAAAGAGTTATGTTTAAACCAATGATTAAACTTTCATTGAGAAAAAATGGATGGCTTGATTTCATGGAACCATAAAATGCAAAGGCCATTTTTCGCATTTATGTCCTTTTTTAAAAAAAATGATTATAGCTCATTGGTTATTGAGACTAGTAATACTACCTATTCAACTATAAAAAAATTAAAATGTAGGGCTGTGCTATTTCAAACCATTATCCCATGTTACGTATGTTGTTACAACAGAGAAACGAACGTTCTAAGCAAATAAAGCTAAATTAAATCTACATTAAAAATTGATTTTCATTTCATTGTTCTTCATTTAATTTAATTTATTTCATTGATTTTATTTGATATCATTAGGTCTGCCTTGTAGAGCTTTGCATTCTATGCATTGCGACTCTTATTCCTGTATTTATAAAAAAGCATTCCAGCATAAAAATTTTAATATATATTTTATTACAAGTAAAACTATTGTGATAAATGACTATCTGTTGAGCATCATTGAAAAATGATTTAATTATTAAGATGTGCAGATCGAGTATCTTCAAATAAATTACCAAAGCTATTGCCATATAGCAAAATTTGTTCTTGAGCCAATTAATCCTAATAACAAACTGATAATACTGATAATAAGTGCTTGGTTTTTGGTGAAACCGCACCCATACGTAGTTCATATCAAACACTTTATTCAGCTGTTCACATTTTAAGAGAATACGAGTTTTAAATTTCCATCATCAATATTTTTAATGCCACATTTTTTTAATGAATTAACGATATACTAAAAGAAAATCTTCATCCTAATATCTTGTGTTTTTGTAATCTATCGACTTTTTTTGACCACATCTAAGTGATTTTGTTGTGCATTATTTATTTTTAATCACTTGAATAATTTCTGCTGAAATGAATAGATTGTAAATAATTAGAACATTTTACCATAATTTTATATCATCTTGTGCCTATATATTTATCATTGTATATTCTCCACGTCATTGTCGGGTTTCGCTTTAGTACCATTACAGCCTAACTTCAAATCCAATCAAATCAAAGTTATCACCAAATATAAAATGCTTTCAATCCTTCGCTGTAGAAATATACTTTTGGATTCTTTTAAGCATTTTATTAATCTCAGTGTAAAACATGTTTTTGCATATACACAGTAAATTTTTTTATTTGCAGATGTTGTAAACGATCTTCTCATAAGAAAGTCGAGGAAAAAAATTCCAATTATTTTCCTCTTGTAACGATCGTTATCAATCAGATGTTGTTGAGGAGTAAACATTTTTTCCGCTTGTTACTCTCGTTCCTCGGCCACACAGATTTCATGCACTGCTGAACAATACCGATTTATTAACTGTGTATGGATGCGCTACCTATTTCTCCTTTCTCCAGCTATTATATTAATTCTTAATTTTAATTTTTTGATACTTTATGAATAATGCATAATTAATTGTTAACGAAGTGTAATTTTTTAGATTATTTTTTGCTTTCTCGGATACGAAGAGCATAAATTTAATGTATTGTTATCGTCAGAAAAAAAAATCTGATTCGAGATTTTTGAGAAATTTCCTTGCTTCAAATGTTTGTAATTCTTAAAAACACATTTTTGTGATTATGTTTGTCTGTTTTTTTACATCCTGTGAACATATAGAGCCTAAACGCGTTATAAATACCACAGAGAAAATTGAAGACGGAGAAAATTTACTATATTTGTAAATTTTTAAAAATTTTAAACGAGATCCATTTATTGGAACTGTGTCCCTTTGTATATCTCAGACAACTGAAAATTATAATTGAGCTGTTAATTTTAAAAATGGGATAAGTCCATTTTTTGTTATTGCGAGATATTTAAAGGTTTGCGTTTCAATAAATGTAAAAATATTGGTAAGTATTAAAAGATATATTTTTTGTATTTTTTGGTACCAGATAATGTAGGTTTATAATCCAATAGTGTTTACAGTGTTGACTAAAAAAAATAAGAGTTCCATTATAACTAAATGAACTTGCCTCACTTTTAAAATTAAAGAATTATTGCAATCATTCATTTAATTGGGAAATAATATTTCAGTTGCATCAGCTTTTTTTTAAGAATAAAAACAAATTACTATTCCAAATTATTATAAATATTTATTCATTTGATAAAAAGGGAAACAAAACCAAGAATATTCTAGTAGAAAATATAACATAACAACAACACTTCAGTTTTATTTAAATTTTCAATGAAATGATACATTTCAGTTTGCACGCAGGTATAATCTAAATTTTATTCATGATTTAACATTTAAAAAAATTCTTGATGAACGGGAGGTATATATAGTAATAAATCCATCATATCCTTGTATTTTTCAGATGTAATAAATCTTATTTTTCTGACATAAAAATGACTTTATATTTTTGAAATTACTTGGGATTATTTACCTTCCTCGTTGTGTTGACAAATCGATAATTTTAAATTCAAAATCTCGTTCTATCGAATTTTGTTGAACATTTTGTATGGTGCATCCCTTGTAAATCTGATCCAGCATATAGTTAATCAATTCACGGTTTCTCCATCGGTATTTTTGTTACTTTTTAAAACCGCTTTTTCCATAGGTTGGGTTGAAAATAAATTTCCATGTTTAATTTCATGTTCTAAAAATTCATTGTTTTCGACAATTTTGTATTACTACTTTATATTAATCCTGGGGAATATGCAAGGAACTGGTTTCTGGATTGAACAGTTACTGAATAGTTCCACTCCAAAATCGCGATCGTTCGGTAGAAATGAATGTCCCGACAATAAAATTTTGTGATCAATGATATTTATTTCGTTGTCACTGGGTTGAATAATCGGTGATGGAAGTAGAAGTAAACATTATTATCGACACACAAAATTAAGATATACTTTTTATTATTTATAAAATACTGTACAACCACCGATTTTCATTATCAAAAATAGATAAATAGAAACAAACTTGATTTCAGACATGATGTCAAACGGCCACATTTCCTTCACCATAGAGCAACCGGAGCTAAATCTTGCCGTAATATATTAAGTCAAATATAATTTGAATCTAAGACGGACTTGCACCACTTTCAAAATAAACAGATTTTCAATACTGTTAAGAGCTAAAACTTCCATCTCCAAAATACTAGAATCTAAATATTTTTTTACTACAAATTTTTTACTCATAAAAAGATTATTTTACTCATAAAAAGATCATTTTATCTATAATTGCCATTATCTCCATTTTTTTCAAAAATGGACTTGCCTCATTTTCAAAATAAACGACTCAATTATAAAACGTAAACTATGTATATCTCAGGCAACTGAAAATTATGATTATAAAACGCAAACTCTGTCCCTTTGTATATCTAAGACAACTGAAAATTATGACTTTAAAACACAAAGAGCTAGATGAATAAAATTTGGGTCTCCATTTTAAGTGTATTAAATTGTATGTCTTTCTGTGCACAAGCATGCATGTATAAACTATTATTCCAAAACATAACACTCAAAGTCAATGCAGTTAGGGTCACAGTTTTAGCATCTAATGTGTAGATACTTATCGAATTTTGTACCAAGTCTGTCAGACATTTGACTTCCTATCGGTCTGTATTTACGTATGCATAAGCAACGATTTAAGTAAATAAAATTTGATACATCTTACTGTGCGATTACAACAGTAACATAAAATTCAGTGACTCAGACATATGAATTCGAAAATTGCAGCCCTCTTAAATTTTGATATTAAGTGGTTTAAAAAATGAGTCCAAATAGCATTCTCAATATTATTACCCTATTACTTTGAAAAAAAATTCAACGGAAGTGATCTTCCTGAATCTTTCTCGTATTCTCTTCAATACAGATCTTATACATCTGCCTAAAATTCCTATCCTCTCCTTAAATAAATAAAAATCATATATATTTTTTAAAACTTTTAAACCAAATTTTAAACCAAATATGTCATTAAGTGAAATTTTCTTTTAAAATATAAAAATATTGGACTTAGAAATAATTTATAACATTCATTCAACTTCATTATATTTTGTAAAAAAATATCAGCTTTGAATTAAATGAGGTATTTTAAATAATTTAATATTGTTAACTACAATCTAAGGAGTAGTCAACATCGATTAAAATTTATTTTTTGCAATGCTTCATTTCACATATTTTTTTTAAAACTTTATAAACAATCCAAGTATTATGGAAATGTTCTTAATATCCCTTTATCCTCAAAAGTGTAAAATGTTTTTTTTAATTTATATAATTTATAAAATGCGCTTTCAATTTCTGTCAACTGTATTCCGCAATTAGTTACTTACATTCTGTACAACACACAAGCAAGAAATAAAGTATTTTTTTAGAAAAAGCAGATTTAATCAACAGTTTTTCTCTTTTACCAGAACATGTCTCTTACACAGCAGGTTGTAAATGAATTATTAAATACAACAACAGTGACGCCAAAAAAAAAGTTAAAAGTTCCATGTTTTTAATTCGATGTCACGTCTGTCCTCTGTCTTTTGTCGTGATCTCAGCAGGATGCTTTTACCAACTTTCTACACGTGCGAAGAATGGAGCAAAAAGTTTTTCAAATTTGATGCAAAATGAACTCTTTGTTGGTTCCTGGGATGAAAAATGACTGTTGAGAATAATCTCGCCGCGGGTTGCTGCAAGAAAATAAAACTGAACAACGGTTCCAGGAACAATAGTTTGTCGCCTTTGTCCACATTGAACTTCAAAGAAATTAGATTTGCTTGTAAGTCGATAAAACGGATTAATTTGACATCGTTTATTGAAACGTTAATATTGCTATTATATGTTTTAAATCTGGAACTTAAGAAATTTTATTTGTTCCGAGCGTGAGTTTTCAAGACAATTGCAAACAAAATGTTTCCTCGATAGTATTGCTATAAAGAAAATTGACATAAAAGGTAATTCTGGATAACCTTGCTCTAGTCTAAAACTAAATGAGAACCAGCTGCATTTGGTTTGATTGCAACCCGTCTCTGAAGATCTCTTCAGAAACAGTCGATTCCATTTCTTGAGAGGTAGGAAAGTATGAAATGGAGATCAAATCGTTGAGAAATATTAGATTTATTATAATTAGGCTATGTTGAATTAGAGAATTTTTTTTTCTGTTTTTCAATTAATCACGTATGTGGTTTGAAGAAATGAAACACAGGAAAGTTGAACACATTTTTACAGCTGTCTTATTCTCTCGTCACACTTTCCTATTCGTCAGACAAGTTACACTATTTGTTAACTAGTTGAAAAATCTCAGAGGACATGCACCTCTGTTAGTAGATGCTCAGAATATTGAGGTTATAAATTTTTAAGAAAAGTATGACGTAAGTTTTCATTGCACTTTTTCCCCAAAATCATCCCTAATTTAATATTTAGTGAAAAGGAAAAAAACTTCACATTAACGGTTTGATATTTTGTTTCTTATCTTAGCCACAGGGAGCAGTATCCATGGAATCAAAAGCTGTAGAATTTGTTTGAAATCTTCGTTAAATATTATGTAAGTTTATAGTAATAAGAGGCTATCATATATTACTTTTCTATTTTATCATCACATGTAAAATGATTCTATTTATTAATATGAGAGAAAAGCAGAATGGAAAAACAGTGAATTGTAAGAACGAATAGCAAGTCTCAGCTTTCAAAGGGAATAAAAATTATATATTCATTTGTATAATTTCTTATAATAGTAACTAAAAGTATCATATAACCCTATTTAATTGATATTTTTGTAGTTCACCTATGTGGCACTGCTTCCTTTTTATACGATACAAATATTTATTTAGGCTTATATTATTTTCACGAATATTAGCCGAGACATCGCAAACATCGCTGCAATTCCAAACAGAATCTTGCTTTGAAGTATTCTTCACAGGGGCAGTCAAGGTTTGTCTCGGGAAGTTGCCTTTTTCCAAAATAATACCCAGCTGCTATAAACCTGACGTGTACATATCCACATAACTAATTATTGTTCTCTCGGTTCTCGTTGAAGTGTTTTTATCTTCCTTTCTTTTATCACAGCACATTTCACCCCCAAGCTTTTTGTGAGTGAAAAATACGCCACGCAGAGAGATCCAGTACGCCGATAGCGCGTACCAAATCATCAGCGGCGGCTGCAGCAAAACCATTATTTAAAACCATTTTCTTTTAAAACACTGCTTACTTCGTTAAAAGCCCACTAGGGGCGCCACGAGCGGAGGCGCCGCCGAATGAAAGATAACCAACAGGCTCATTGCCAGCAGCGGTAAACATAATCGTCTGGCTTGCCTTTTCTAGAGAAGTGTGGTCCGCTCGATAGCGCTGCATCGTTACAAGTGGTGATAGCGACTTTTTGATTAAAAGAAACCGTTTTAAAAGCGGCAGTAGCTGCCCCTTGCAGGTACTGCAGCAGAAAGAAGACTTTCCGCCGTGATTCGTAATAATATATCATTTACGCTCACTTGAAAATCTCCGAGGGCCTCTGAGAAAGGCAGTAAAAATCGGCAGCGCGTAAAAGGTAATGGTTCAGGAAAGCAGGTTTGAACGCCATTAAAACGCTGTGTTAATTGCCATGCTTTTGCTATCAAAGAGTTGCTATTTCCGACCATTACTGGCTTGTTTCGTGGAGGGAGGGAAAAAGGAAATTTTTTTCCCTCCACTAGCAGCGTTTTTCTAAACTGTGATTTTTCGAGGAAGAGGTGATTTGCATTTGTGTGATTGCGACTGCAATTCGAATGGTTAAAGAGAATCTTTACATTCGCTGTAGTAGAATTGTTCTGTTTTTATTTCGAATGGTTAAAAAGTGTTACATTTTTCCTCTGTAGTAGAATCGCACTGCCTTTATTTAAATTATTTTTCGTAGGTGTGGATAGGATGTTTTTAGAACCACAATCAAATATTTTAGTGTATAAGTTTGTCTTTTTTGACCTTTTTGTTCAATGGTCACATGATATTTTTTTTTTTTTTTCCTCTTGTGTAAACTTTAATATTTCTGATTTTGGTTTTAGTGTTTCAAAGTTTGAATTGAAAAATAAACTGGCTTCATTTTTTATATGTTTTATTACATTAAATTCATTTAAAATGCTTATATTGCGCCTGCATTTGGTTATCAGTATATAAAAATAAGAATGTTTAGACAATTTGTACTAGAAATATGTAAAAAACTGCAGTACTTTCTGCTTTTTATATTTTTATTTATTTTTATAAACGTCATGTTTTCGCAAGGGATTATTTTCATTTATATTGGCTACACTTTTCACGATGTTTATTTTCGCGCACAAAAGTTTCGAAAAATATTTAAAAAATAACTTCAACTTTTATAAATTAATATACTCCCCTGCCTTGAAAATATAATACTGTCTGGGCCTTAGATAACATTACTGTCAACAAATTTTGCTATAAATGTCTCATGTACTTATTTATCATGGCATCAAAAAATAAATAAAAATATGAGATTAAGGCGAAGAAAAATAAATGCGCTGACAGAATATTTATTATGAATATCACGAACAACAACTTAGACAGCTTGTTTTTTTGTTTTTTTTTAATTTTTTTTTGCTAGTGCTTTTTGGGA
This sequence comes from Argiope aurantia, assembly GCA_026543865.1. Taxonomy (NCBI): domain Eukaryota; kingdom Metazoa; phylum Arthropoda; class Arachnida; order Araneae; family Araneidae; genus Argiope; species Argiope aurantia. Next base: position 15,804 of record JAPMOR010028543.1, read on the forward strand.
ATTGCTATGATTAAGTTGATATTTGTAGAGAATTTATCCCAAAATCCAGACTATTATTGGTAATTATTTTTTGAAATTAAAAAGAGAAATTATCTATATCTAAAAATTTATTTCTATAACTGAGTTTGCTTTGAAAAGTTGATCAAAACGTTAACACATTCGCCTTCATGATTGATGCCTATGATTCGGACTACTATCTAATGTGATGCTTATTTATTTGCTCTCTTGTAATTGTAGTACAAAAGAAAATATCTAATTAGATAGTGTGTATGAGTCACTGGCGACTCACGTGCTGAGGAACGTGTTAAAGCAAGGAAATATAAACTAAACGTAGGCTTGTTCTACTTGCATCAAATTCTACATTGACTGGGAACTGTTTCAGTCAAACGAATGCGAATCAACGTGTTAAAGAAGTTAATAGTACAAGGTGGTTATAATTAAACTTCCCCTATAAACAGCATCCTACAACGCAAACAGATGAACAGATAGCAACGAAATTTGGTATATAGACTGTACACGAGATGCGCTCACGGAATTTCGAAAAAAAAAGGCTCAAAATCTGTGCCAGAGAATGCCTTTTCCGGAAAAACACTAAATTTAACACAATAAACGATCAAAACGGCACATAGAAACAATATTAACAATCCAGAACAAGAATTATGAATAATAAAATGAAAAAAACTTGAAAAGCTGGAAACTCCATAACGATTCGTGGACGAATCATCACAACTGATCAGCTACGATCTGCTGTTGAACATACTGTCTATCGATTTGAAATTTTGCAGGTGTATGAGGGTGGTCACATGGAGCACCTTTCCCTTCATCGTTCTGGACACGATTAACAACTACTCCTCTTGTACAATTTCGTCCTGATCTGTTCTTATTTCTGAAAAGTGAACTGTTTTTTCTTCTTCCAAACAACGTACTGTTATTTTTTTGTTATCTTTATTTAATGTGGTTCGATGATAAGGTGATTAGAAACAGGTCAATAAATGTTAACATTGTTTCTGTATTCCGTTTTGTTCTTTTGTTGTGTTATAATGTTTTTTGCAAAAGACATCTTCTAGTGGATATTTTGGAAATATTTTTTTTTCGAAATTCCGTCAGCGCATCTTGTGTTCAGTCTATATACCAAATTTTGTTGCAATCCGTTCACCAGTTTGCGCTCTAAGATGATGTTTATAGGGGAAGTTTAATTATAACCACCCTGTATATTACATTAATTCCATACTTACACTATTCGATAAATTATAAGCTTTTTAATTTATTGTTATTTAAAAGCTTGTATGCTTTTTTCTTGTGAACTGCCAAAGGTCACACATCTTTCATTTCTGTAAGGAATGAACAAATGTGCCATATGATGAGAAGGAAGATGAAAAACTTATTTATGGAGTTTTGGAATTCTTATAGATTTCATCATCAAAGAAAGACATTTTATTAATCAGAAAACTTTATTTTAAATTTAAGACTTTCTGTCATTTAATCAAATATAATATTTTTTATTGGGTAAGTGTTAACGCCAGCTAAGTTTTCTAAACTGATCGCTCTGATTTTCAGAGATTAATACCTGTTGCTCAAAAATAACCATTGCACTGAAAAAGTTAATTTTTCAGTTGTATTCTTAACTAAAAATTAACATTTCCATGAGTACAGAAATATTGGTGAAGAAGACCCCCCCCAGATGGGATTTTTAGTGTTGAAAAGAATATAAAGCAGACTAGATTTAACGGATGGAAGGCTATTGCCTCAGGTAGTATCAGATGAGGAAAATTTGGAGAGACAACTTTGCAACAACCTTCTTCTGATAACCTGCAACAGACTCTTCAGAAGAAGAATATCTATTTTTATATTAAGATTTTTTTTTTCTGAAATTCATTATACCGAACTGAAGGATACATGAAAATATGCATCAATTATCCGGTGATAGGTCATACAAACGGAGATAATAAGGTTACTGGCATCACTTTCAACAAGCACTGCGAAGGTTAAATGCCTTTACCTAACATTTTAAGAGTAACAGTGGTTTTGTCATTAGGTCGGATACAATAGAAATGCTCATAATTCTGAGAGAGAACAGCCGAGAAATAAGCACTGGAGCAGAATGGATGAAGAGTGTTCTCTTTAGCTATCTTTAATTATAGAAATGCAATGAGTTTAGTATATATGCATCATGTCTTGAAGAAACACAAGTACACCTCGTAATTTTAGATCGCATTCAGATTCGAGAATGACTCTCAAGCCTTCACAGACTATTCGATTTTCTGAGTCCCATCAGTGGGTAAGCATTTGATCTCAATGGATTTAGAATAACTAAACCCGCTTATAAATTATTGAGGGCAAAGGACGGTTCTTAGCGCATTAAAATTCTAGATCTGGAGCGTCACTTAAAATTATTCCACTTTCTTTCATTGTCTTTTTTATGGATTTTAACTTCAATTTTTCTTGACAAGATAGAAGCATATTTAGTTTATTGAATATTATTTTTTTTTAATTTGAGATCTCCGAAATGAGACATATAAATAATTTTCTAAAGTGGTTTCAAATGATCATTTTTACAAATAGGGATCAATTGTTATTAATTATTACTTGTAAAAAGCGATTTTCAAAAAATTGAATTTCTGCAGTTTCTACTGAGCTAAAAATGTAATATATGAAATTCGAATCTCTCTATACCGGATTTAAACACATCTCAAAAATATTGTCCAACACCCAATAGCAGTAAAAATTTCATAACCTATTTTATTCTAAACATCATTGGCGATATCGCTTTAATGAAAAAGAAAATTAGCTTTATTTTGTTTCCCACGATCGCTTTATGGTGAAGAGGATATAAGAACCATTGATAGTATGAATGATTCATGTCATCTTTCTGAAAAAAAGAGAAAAAAGAAAACAGGAATAAGGAACTGATAATAAAAAAACAGGAAGTATGTAAGAAATATAATGATACTTGATATACAAGAGGACATTTCATATATGGTTTTCAAATTTAAAAATTTAAGCTACTTATGGTTTAAAAGCATTTTTACTTTCTAGTATACGAAGAGAAAGTAATATAATCGTCAAAAAGTTCTGACTTGAAGAATCGAAATCTTCACATTTCAGACCTTCTTGATGAAAAAAAAAATCAAATTATGTGTTTATCTGTGAAAACGATCATTCAAAAACCGCTTTTCTAGCTAAACGGATGAAATTAGGTATATATTTTACATATAAGTTAAATCTACTCAAAGAAAATTTGTGTGTCCATCTAAGTGAGTACAAGTGAACATGTTAGTTGCAAAACATAAAGAATTAGATAAATAAATTTTATTATATCTAAAATGTAAAATCTAATCAAATTTTAGACCAAATCCGTCAGACGATTGATTGTCTGTTGGTCATACTTCTCATGCATGTAGACATAATAACTCATAAAAACAATAAATTAAATAAATAAAATTTGGTATATGATCTTGTGACTACAAATGTTGTTCTTTGTCAAATTTAATTTACTCGGTCGGGAAAATGACATCCAAATACTCTTGCTATTATTAATAACCGCATGACAAGGAAAATCACCAAAACAAAACGCCTAAGATCACACGATAGATTTAGTAAATATGTTAGATTCACGCCAAAGATGAAACTTTGTAGCTATTCTTCGCACGTGCAAAACACAGCTTTCACGGTTTCATCCGCGTAAGGGTAGAGGAAAATGATACCATTATTAAGGTGGATGCTGGAATTTTTTGGGAAAACCTCTCCCACTGGTTTAAATTTCTCGAAAAATAGCTTTGCAAATGTTGTTTCAACGTTATGGGATGGAAGCCTATCTTAAAATGGAAATTCCTTACGCTGTATTCCTTATGAATTTTCACTAATGTAACATTCTTTATTTTATATTTTAAGATAAAAATATATAGTTAATATTTTAAGATAAAGACATTCTGTAATATACTTTTAACAATATTTTCATTTATGCGAATAAAATCCAAATCGTTTCTATTAATATCTAATGTTTTTTCATTCCGATTTTTTCTTCCATTGTTGGCATTCAAGCTATGAAAATATGACTTTCCCCCCTAAAGTATATGTTTCTATTTAAAGCCTGCTTTTAATAAAATTTTGAATACTATGGCAATTATTTTCTTTAGATCATGCTGCTTACATGGAACTATCCTGAACAGCGAAAAGAGCAAATATATGCCTGCGCTAAGTAATGGAACCTCCCATGAATTCAATTTAGAAATTGGTTCTCACAAATTTCAGGTTGTCCGAAGTTTTACTTATATTGGTTCTATAGTTACTGATGACAATAGCATAATCAAGACTCAAGGTCGTCTAATGAATGCAAATAAAATCTTTTACGGATTTAAACGATTTTTTTAAATCCTCACTACTATCAAGAAATAAAAAAAAATTCTATATCAAATCTTAATTAGACCAATTGTTACCTATGGCTCAGATACCTGGACCCTGACCAAAGCTGGAGAAAATAAAATAGCCATTTATGAAAGAAAAATTCTGCGAGCCATTCTTGGTGGGATAGAAATAAACAATGTTTGGAAAAGAAAATACAACTTTGAGCTATACAAAATCTATAGAGAGCCAGATATTATAAAGTTCATAAAAATAAATGGATGAACTGAGCTGCTCATATATTTAGAATGGATGGTGATTCCATATTTAAAAATAAATTCTTTTGCATAAACCTCTAACATGTAGGAAAAGGGGTAGACCAGAATTGAGATGGCTGGAGTCAGTGGAGACAGACTTACTGGCTATCCAGGAAAGAAACTGGCGCACAAGTGTCAAAAATAGAATTCGGTGGAACAGAATTCAGAGGAAGGCACTAGCCACTTGGGCTGCCTGGCCAAATATGATGACGTTGATGACAATTATATAAAAACTTATAACTTTTTTTATCAATAACTTTTTTATAATATTACATTTTTTTTTTTTTTGCTTCTTTATTGAAGAACAAGCAAAATCACTTTTATTTTCAAAGCATTATTCTTACTTTAAATTAAAAAAAAATAGTAACATAATTCCATTGCATCAAAGGCGAATACAGAAAAAAAATTCGATCGATTTTGATTTTGCTGAGCTTTAAAGACAAAGAGCAGTTGTGTAAGGAAACAGGTTCAGGAAAGCATTAAATTAAAAAAAAGTTTCCCTTTTGATTCGAAGGAGGAATCGCAGTCTAATAAGAATCTTTTGAGATAAAGACTTTCTAGAGAAATTACAGCTATTAAATCGTGTTTTCTTCCTACACCGCATTCATTTTAAATCGACATTCTAATTCCTCTAATTTTAAATCTAGATTCGAATTCTTCGGACAAGTTATTTTGAAAGAATAATCTCTTAGTAAAAGAATAATGTTGATTTCCTTGAATTTTATCATGTTTTTATTTTAACATTTTTTTTCTCCTCGTTTTTCATATTAAGCTAAAACACAAGCGCCTTTTACGTTCAATTGTTTAGGCTCAAAAAATTACCCTTAAATATATAAAGAGAAAATACTAAAATCATCAAAAGCTTTGAGAATTTGAGGAATCGCCACGTTTTAGACCTAATTTAGGGAAAAATAAAGCAGTTTTGAAACAATGTCACTCTGTGTCAGTTTCTTTCCATTGAGGGTGCGGTAAATCATAAACTGCACAAATTTTGGAGAAAGAAATTAAGTATGAGGTTCTTATATTGAAACTCAATCAATATAATAACCTCAAATATTTTTTCCATTTTAGAAGACATCTGCTTAATCTTTTAGAAGGCCATTTTAAAAATATTTCTTGGATTATTATTCTTAGATAAATTAAATTAATTTATAACTAAATAACAAATCGAAACACATAATTTGGTGTTAGATAAGAAATTAAAGCATCTAAATTTCTGTCTTATTGAAAAACATCAGAATTTATATCAACCTACATAACTTCATACAAAGATTGATGGATTTGGAGGGAAGCCTATTTCCCATGTACCTATAATGCGTTAAGGGAAGTCAGTCTGTCTTTCCTTATACATGTGAATATTATAATTCAAAAATGCTACAAATTAGATGAATGATAGATGAATTTTGATGTATGATGTACTACCAAAGTTGGAGATTATGTAATTTTTGGAATAAATCTATCTATAGGAAAACACTGGCCAAACATGCCAGCAGTATATCCCGTACAGTCGTGTTACGTGCAATCTAGTTAATTTATCCTTTTAGTATTAGTTTCAACTTTCACAGTAAGCATTTGACAGGAAAAATTGAATATTAATTGAAAGATAGCATGCATTCCTGAATATGATATCTTCTTTTTTCGCCCTCACATGATGAAGAATGTACTAAAAATTTCTTAAACGTACAATGAAAGGTAAGAAAAATGTATAAAATTTTATCAGGATTGGCATTTTTTTTTTCGTATATGAAGTATAAAGAAAGTATTGCAGTCGCCAAAACTTTTAATTCCAGATTTTCATGAATACCCACATTTTAAAATTTCCCTTACTTAAAAATTAACATTTTTGGCTTTGAAGATACAACCATAGTTCTGTAATTAATTAGATCACAATCGGTTGGAAACAGAATGTCTAAAACGTAAATCCGGTTTTCGGTTACCTATTACTAAATACCAAAGATTAATCAGTCAAAAACATCGAGAAGGATCAGACGCTAGATTCAGTAAAAATGCTAAATTCACGCCAAAGATGAATATTTCTTAACTATAATTTGGCAATGACATGCCTTACTCATGATCTATTGTTTTATGCAGCGGGGTGGGGATAAAATCTTTACTAGAGAGTACGCTATAAAGTTTCAGTGCACCACTCCCTCTGGTTCACTTAAATATTTTATCAATAATTATATTACTAAGAACCGTCTTGAGAACATGGTTGTTAGGGGGTAAAAGAATGCTTCCGAATAAAATATTTTTTTTAAACTTGACTATTGACCAAAAATGAATTTTTAACATTTGCAGATACCTTAATTTAAAAAAAACCTTTAACTTTCCCTTGAAAAGCGTTAAATATATCAGTTGAGTATGTTGTAAATATATAAATATAGAACAGAATACAAAAAATCGTTAATTTTCTTCACGATCTATTAGTTTTTATTTCATTTATAAAAAAAATTTTAATTAATTTTTCCGAATCATCTCTGCGCATTGGAACCAATCTATACTTCAATGTTCAATGTTTGTGTGTGTTGGCGTAATATATCAAGTTCAATGTTTGTGTGTGTTGGCGCTCTACAAATCAGATCGTTCGACCTACACCTACCAAATTTGACACATGCATACCTCGGAGGTCGGGAATGTGAACCTGGGGTCTCTTTTTTTGAATTTTTAATTAGAATTTAAATTATTAATTAAAAACTAACTTTCCCACTTAAAAAATCTTCGTTTCCCCACTGCTAAATGAGTAAGGCTTCAGTTTTTACCACGCTAACGAGGATAGGCTTAACTTATGTTCGGCCGATTGTTTCAAACGATTATGTTTATTTTCCTAGTGTTTGATGCATTTAAAATTAAACATTGTTAATTAATCGATCTTCCAAATTCATTCTGAAGTACTTTTAAATTAATATAAAACAGAATAAAGGAAATAAAAAATTTCTAATCTCCGTAGCGTTGTCCCAGCTGGCGTAGAAAATCCACGCATTTGCGTTACTATAATTGGCGTTGAAAATTCACGCATGCGCATTGTGTTCTGATTGTTGACAACTCTATTTTCAACGGATACGGACTGGGTTTTGAAGGCTTAACATATTTCCGACCGATTATTTCAAACGATTCTGTTTATTTTCTTAGAGTTTCATGCATTTAAAACTAAACATTGTTAATTAATTGATATGTTCATGATGAATCTGAGAAAATTTTGTAGAAAACTTGAGATATTACATAAATTAAGAAAGAATTCTTTAGTGCCTCTGTGACTCTGTTTTCAGTACTCATATTTAAAAAAAAAACCGCTTCATTTCAGTAAAAAATGTTCTTATATTAATTGCAATTTAACCACTTCCACTTTAATTTAAAGCATAAATTCTACGGGAGCTAACAGAAAATTAGTAAGATACATAATACGTTATGGCTGAAGGCCTTTATAATATTAAGAAGGAATTATATGATTATCAAAATTTGAAGCTTTAAAATATTTTGATGAAGCTATTAAAATAGGAGTTATATAAAATATTTAATTATTAAAATTATAACGAGCATTAACCGGCTTACCGGCTGGTCGCCAAAGGCGGCTAGTATTTAATAAAAGTCTCTTTGGGTTCTGTGAACCAAGCTTTTAAATTCTGAATTTTAACTCTTTGCGCTCAGGTATGGCATATAGAGTATGCCAGTGGTATGTATTGCTAAGTCCTATAAACACTGGGGAATTTGGAGAGTTCAGTCTTTAGATTGTCTGAATAGCATTTTTCTTATTTGCTTTAATAGTTCTCATTGACATTGAAACTTCTAATTTCTTTCTGTTCACACAAGCACAATTACGAAAAAATAAGTTTCCTTTTCCGTATGCTAAAATTACCAGTAAGAGATGCTGGAAAATTATCCTTGCAAGGCAATCTGCCGTTGTTTTGGAAGAATTAATTCCTTAAATGGCCATTGTTTACTAGTAACGACGCATGAAAATATTTTTAATATTTAAAAATGTGATCCATTGGCTTACTTTGTTATAATTTTATTCATGAATGAAAAATTCATGTATATTTTAATTCTCATTTTTTTAAAAAAAATTAAGTTTAAAATTTATTTAAATTTTCTTCTCTTGATACTTTAGTAAGCTATTTGATGCTGTACAATGTTCATTTGATTTTGATTTTTGCAAGATTAATAAGTTATGTAAGCCCTTGTAGTTTCAAAATACTATCTAATTTTTCAAAAATAAGAGATTCAATGAACTTATATTTCACAATATTTTTATTAGGAACCTACTGTGATTAAAATCATACATGTCTTATCGCAAAGAAAAAAATCCATTC
>JAPMOR010028558.1:4828-52429 GCA_026543865.1 Argiope aurantia
GTGTGTGTGTGTGTGTGTGTGTGTGTGTGTGTGTGTGTGTGTGTGATGATATTTTAAACTCTTAATTTACCAAATTAATTTCCAAAACTTTATATACTGCTGAAAACAATTAAAGGATATTGAGGTTATGGCTTGATCTTGCAGCTGGAGAATTGTTTGAATGATTGATACATTATGGATAGACGTAGTAGCTTATATGATATATAAATGACATTCGTTTAGCAGAAAAAAAATGCGTTTTATTGAGCATTTGGGCACAAAAGTGAAAAAACAAACTGTACATATGACAAAAACAAATACAAAAGATGTTTCCTTAAAAGAAAATTGATTTTAGTAGGGGATATGGTTTCCCCGGACAGCCAGCAACGTTGAACACCTTTGAGATATCGAGTCAATGAGGCCATTAATAAGGGGCTGGGGTATTCTAACACAACTCCTCCAGAAGAGATCTTTCCAATTCTTAGAGAGTTTGTGAGGGTGGTAGGCGTCCAGCAATTCGTTTGCCTAGAATGTTCCGAACATTCTCGATTGGGTTCATGTCCGGAGAACACGCTGGCCAAGCCATTCGTATGATTCCTCCCTCCAAAAGAAAATCATTCACCAAGTAACATGATATGACCTGCAATTGTCGTCCATTAACACAAAGTCTTCTCCAATTGCTGCAGAGTAAGGGGTAAGCAATAGGTCTCAGGATCTCATCCCTATATTGGTGACCGGTCAGAACTCCATTTCGAATGATATGGAGATCGGTGCGCTCATCAATGGAGATGCCAGCATAGATCATCACTCCCCCACAGCCAAATTTTACACTTTCGTGCAGGAACGCAGAATTGTTTCTAGAGATGCAAATACGCCTATTATCAGAATGAACAGAAAAACGGGACTCGTCAGAGAAAAGAATATTGCGCCATTCATTTCTCCTCCAGTTCACATGCTCTGTGGCCCCCTCCCTGCGGCCGTGACGGTACCTTGCTGTTAACATGACATACACTATTGATCGGCGAGAGTACAGATCTACAGCTTGAAGGTGATTTCGGACAGTTTGTGTCGAAACTGTGGTGCCAGTAGCTGAGCAAAGGTGTTGTTGAAGAAGAGTGGCATTCATATTTCGGTATCTCCCAGCCGTTAGAGTTAAATAACCGTCTTCATTGGGCCTTGTTGCCTTGCCCTGATCTTCGGCCTGTATTTCCAGTCTCAAAAATTGATTCCAGATCCAGGAAATCACACTTTGTGAAACTCTAATGGCTTCTGCTACTTCGACTTATGTTTGCTCCCCCCCCTTCTAACCGGCCAACAACTCACCAAGCTTCTGATTCGGTTAAATGGCTTCGTTGAGACATCGCACTACGCGAAACAACGCACTTACTGAATGTCGATCCTTCTTTTCCGCTTTGTCTTACTTTAAGTTGAAAGCCAAATCAAATTCGCTGCCTCTAAAGCCTCGTCTTCGACGTCAAACTCAAAATTTGCATGCTGCGAAGTTTGAAAATAAAAAAAAATTCATTTGTGACTCTCTTCCTCCATTTTATACAAAAAAAAAGTAAAATTCACAGTTTATGGCCAACCAAAAAAAGAGACCTTTAACTTGCAAATTTTTCTCGAGGAGACAATCAGAATAGATTTTAATTTGAAAAATAATGAAACTCAAATCTTTTTATCGTAGCTTGTTTATTTTATAGTTTTATTAACTTTCTTCTTCATGAAATAAACATATTATTTTTGCCCTTTTATTTATTTTGTTCTTTTTTATAATTATAAATTTTGAGTTTCACCTCTTTTTTAATCCACCCTCACTCGTTCGAGAATTCTTCTTACAAAAAATTTTATAATTATTTAAAGTCTTTATAAAATTTCATAAAATATGTTATAAAAGAGCCTTACGTTTCATTAAGTCAAGTCGAAATGTAAACAGTTCTAGCATTCTTTTTTTAAAAAATTAATCTTCACTAGTGAGTGCGGCAAATATTTGATAGACAAACATTGTAAATTATTTTCTTTATATGAAGAAACGCTTTTAAACTAGAAAAATGACATAAATATATAAGTTTAAAACATGAAAGTATCTTTCTTATAATAATTATTAAAATTAATTAATATTTTAAAGAAAGAATACATTTTAATTAATATTTTTTATTATTTTACTTATCAATATTTACTTAATTAATTATAAAATCTTTTTTAAGTAGCCATATTCATTTTTTTTACATATAATACATGTTTTTTACATGTTTTGCAAAATTTTGTCTTTCTTGATTTTGTTTTCCCACCATAGTCAAGGAAGTTGGTTTAAAAAATGAAAACGTAATGCTTTCAGGAAAAATTATTTTTTTCAGCTTTCTAAAAGCTTTTTATATCATAATCCATTTCTGAGTAAATACAAGTGCATACATATGTGAGTTATTAAAACAATAAGAGGAAAGTGTTTTTCTTTCAAGAGTAAGAGTTTCCATCAAAGCCATTATATTTAAGGAAAAAGTTTTACTGTGTGGCATCTTCTCTTTTTTGCTTAGATACGGCTAGAGCAGATTTATTTTCTGAAAGCGCTCACTGCAATTTTTTCAAACCTTAAAAAAACGAAAACAATTTTTATCATTTTTATTAGAATTTCGTTTTCTTATAGTATTGTTTATCACCAGAAAATGATTCTATTTTTCCTTGCTAAGAAAAAGAAAATATTTCAATTGCAAGTTTTATTTTCTCGTTTAGGAAATAAAGATAAAGTAGTAATCATTAAAAATCTCGAACTCCACATTTTAGACATCCTTGAGTTTGAAAAACGTATTTGTGGAAAACTTCTGTCTGTCTACGACAAGGATAAATCATAAACACTTTGAGCGAGACGATAAATTTGGCATACGGCTTTTAAATCAAATTTGAAGATTTCTATCAAAGTTTGAGAAAAATATATTCCGAGACAGTCTGTCTGACTGGCTGCTTGAATAAAATTAATACTATGAATACAAAACGTAGGAAACTAAAAAAAATAAAATTCGGTTACATTTTTCTAATTAATGAAATAAAGATAAAAATGCATTTGATTGAAGGTTCGTTTTTAGCTAAAGCTGTTTTGTGTTTAAATATACTTATTTGACTGCCTTATTCGGTTAATCATATTAGAGAATATTTTGATTGCCGTGACTTGAATGTTGTTTACAAAATGTAGAGAAAATATTGTAATCATAAAAAAATTCGAATTCGATATTTTGAGGATTCTTCACGTTTTTGTCTTACCTGAGTCTGAAAAACACATTTTTTGCATTATGCCTGTCTGTGAACAAGTAACTCAGAGACGATATCGATAACTAGTCAGATGAAATTTGGCATATGGAATAACCACCAAATTTTTAGATTTCTATGAAATTTGAAAGGGAATCTTTTAACAGGAGGTCTTTCTGTCTAGTTTTTCGAGTACAAATGAACTGGGTAAATAAAATTGAGCACACAGGTTTAGAGTTTAAAATGTCGTTACTTATAAACTTTTGAGCCAAATGTGTCAGACCTCTCACCGTATCTGTATTTTTACTTTCATATGCATTCAAATGCAATGACTTGAATTAATAAAATTCGCTATTATCTTGTGCCATAATCGTAGTTTCGTGTCAAAGTTTGGTGTAAATTGACCTGTAAATAGCTGTTTAAAATATATATTCTCATGATTGATTCATTAAAAATGCTAGTTTCCCGCCAAAGATCTATATTTCACAAATGTCATGCCAGGTATTATCGGCCTTAAACAAGATCCCCAATTTTATGCGGAGAAAGGGGTATAAGACCTTTATTGCAGAGTATGTGAGAAACTTCAGGGAAATAACTCCCACTGGCGGAAGAGCAATTTTTTCATTTTCTAACGTCTGATTGCTATTTTTTTTTAAAAATTATATTTATTTCATATAATATTTTTCAATACTTTTGTGTTTGTGATTGAAGTGTTGTTATTGACTTTTTACTTTAATTTTAGTGAAAAACATAAAATTCATGAAGCTTTTCTTAAGAAGATACAATGCTTTAATATTTGTTTCTTTAAAATCAATTCAATTTTTTTTCATAATCTATAAACAAGCAAATTTCCTGTAGACTATCAGTTTGAAATATACATTTAGATACCATTTACCCATACATAGAAACCCATACATTTAGATATTTAATATCACTGTGATGTCAGTGAACCCGAATTGCTAAGAACGGTTCATGTACGTACACAATAAACAAAAAAGTGTAAAGTTATTAATGTAATGGCTTTATAACTATTATAATTTACTGCTTAGAAAATTTTGTTGAAAGAATTTATGAATTGATATATAACAGTATTTAATGGATATATAGGACAAATAATATCTGGTGAATCATCTGCTTACCAGAGGTGGCTGGGATTTTTAAACAGACTTTGCATGGCAATGTATGATGTGGAAATATATATTGTTTACTTCTGACTTTGCATCTGAAAAAAATAATTTCATATGCAAAACATGTCCTGCTTTTCTTTCTTATTTCTAAAATTCTCATAACGTGAATTCAGTGTGATTCAATCCCCATTTAAGTGACTATTAGTTCTAAATTTTACTCAGCGTGATTTCAGTAAAGTGCGGAATAATATCTCCCACCCTTGAAATTCGATTTAATTTGAATTTCTAATTAGTTTTACTTCCTGGAAAACCGCGCTTCACTCGGCAGTTATCAATTTTTTGTTATAAAATCGTATCTTTTTGGAGAAAATATTTAGATACGAATCCTATACGGATTGTATATGAATATTTTTCACTCTTACTAATGATGATCCAATCCTCATATGAATCGATCATTTAAATAAAAAAAGCCATGAATGCACTCAGTTTAACATGTTATTCGAAACAATCTGCTAGGTTACAGTATTGATTTACAGTTTATCTATCTTTACTTGCATTTTTAAACTTACACTGAGTTTTTACCATGGTGAAGTCGCGTGCGAGAAGAAGCCATATGACAGTGCCAGTATGAAGCAGACAGATAAAAACTCTATTAGTTAACTATAAAATTTCCTTTTTGTGTGTAAAATCGCATTTTTTTAGGAAAGACTCGTATATACATAAACTCAAAAAGAAAAATAAATAAATATAAATACATAAATAAAAAAATAAAGCAAGAAACGCGCCTCATCCATGCTATTCTGACCACTATATTTCACTGTCCACACTTCGAAGCGGAATTTGAATATACTTATTCTAATAGTTATAAAAAACGTTTAGTTTTGTATACCCCCCTTTTTTTAAAGACATCTATATAGATAAACTTAAAAAAGCAGAGCCTTATCTAAATTTAAAATTTGATCCAAATCATTAGAGCCGTTTTCAAGATACACGAAATATATATACAAGAATTGCTCATTTGAAGTTATAATATTTATTTGCTGTTTCAATATGCATTGTATAAATGGATCCATATAAAGGCGGAGAGATATTTGCAATGAAAGAATGTTGCAAATTTAAGTGTCATTTGTATCCAAATAAATACAAAGTGTGATATGGTGGTTGTCATTGTGTAAAGCGCATTCAAGTGTTTTTTGACATTAAAATGAATTGCTATTTTTAACTGCTGAGTGAAAAATAAAAAAAATTCTGCAATTTGCCGTACGAGATCCCTTTAGAATAAGATTTAATGATGTTTTAAAAGAACTTGATTCAAAATAATATTTTAGCAGCAATTATTTCTATTTTTAACTAAATTAGTATCTTCATTATAGATAAATGTGTCATAAAATGTCTGATCTATGGGAAACAGATAATTAATATATGTGGAGTTATGATACATTCACGAACATATTTAACCATAAATCACAAAAGATTACGTATTTCCTTCTTAATGAGGTCTTAAGAGAGAAGCTGGGGTGGTCTTTGAGTATTAATTAGCGAAACCAAAAATTCAAATGCAGATAGAATAGGAAACTATGGCCTAGTTTATTGTAATTAACATTTCAATTCGTCTTGAGACTTGTTGGAATTTGTACATAAATTATAATTTAATGATCTTACTCATATTTATTTCAGCAATTTTACCACCCACGTTTGAATTACATCAAACTTTCATATTGGAGCACAATATTTATAATACTTTGCGGCAATCAGTCACGTTCTCTAGATATCCTCAATATGAAAATGGAAGAATACCTTGCAACAATAGATTCGAGATATGCTAATTAAGTTGATATTGTCACGTAGATACTATAGAACTCAATGACACACACACACACAAGAGGTAGAACTAAACCAATTTATTAACTGAACTCAGAAATCTTCTGCTTTTATATAAGCAGAGAAAGTTCCAGAATACTCTTCTGGAGACAGTAAGAAAAGTCCAGAACACTTGTCTGGTAAACTAAAGAAATGTCCAGTATCTTCTGGAACATGAAATAAAGGAAAACATAAAATTAAGGAATAAAGTATTTACATATACCATTAATCTCAGTGTCTCTATTGGGATTCGAACCCAGGTCTCTTGATCACAAGACCCGTGCCGTGACCATTCGGCCATGGAAATTCGACAGTCTTTCTTCAATGCGGCAATATTGTGAATATTCTGTGGTATGGGATCTCGAATTCACGACCCTACTGTCACGCTCTCGCAAATAATTATTTTGTCTAATGTCAGATGTTTTAATTTTGTTCTGTGAATATATTTGGTTGCTTATAATAAAAATACTGGAGCTCAAGAATGGTTAATCTAATTTTTGGGTTTTATACATGTGGTACATGGTGTTTCAAAAATACAGGGCAAATTTTGATGTAGATCTGATTTGCAAAACATGCCAATTTAAAACCATTCCAATATTGTTACAAAAAGCAAACGTGAACCCTTATAAGTATATCAGTAGTTAGTAATAAAATTGTAAAATAAAAGGAAATATGACACAAAGTTTTCGACTTCGACTTCGATGATATGCTTATCGGGGCACCCGTTCTTGAGTAGGACTATCCCCTTATTGATGTGGCTGATAGAGCATTGCTTTTAATATTTTGCCATGGTATTGTTAGATTATTGATGGAATTACTGTGGTTTGGTTCTGGTGAAGCTAGCGTTGTGATTGGCTGAGCTAAGGAGGATTATTGGATGGCGAGAAGCTATTGGTTGTTACTGGTGGAGTGGGTGATGATACAAAGTTTAACACACGGATAAATCTAAAATCTCAAGACAAATGTAGAGTGAGTGGTGGAGCTTGCAGTAACATATTTTTCGATGAGTGGAAATGAGGGTTGAAGCTCTCTCTTTATCTTTCAGTGTCATACATAAACATTTTATTATCTTTTGAAATTAAAATCGACCAAGTTATGAAGCTTTGAATTTTATTTTATTAATTTTGGTCATCAAAGACCATTTAGATGAAGCAAATCCATTTTTTTGGTAAATATTCCTCGCGTCGGCTGTCAAATGATCTAAAATTATCTTCTGTTGACTATCTTTCAGTTTGTAATTTTGCTTGGATGTAAATGCAATAATTCAAAAACAGAATGACGTAAACCCATAAAATTCGTTATATTATCTTGTAACTACAATTTTAGTTCTGCATTAAATTGATTTCACTCGGTTATCAAAGGGGAGTTGAAAATACATATCAGCACGATAATTTCAGTAAGAATGTTAGATTCGTAACTATATTCATCATTGCCATCATTCATCATCGATCATCATCTATTGTTCATCATCTATCATCATCTATCGTTCATCATTACCATGTAAGGTCTTTCCTGCTTTATTCAGGGTCCATAATTTTATATTGGGGGTGGTGTTATAATATTTTAATTGGAAAGTATGCGAGCAAGTTTTTGGGAGACATTTACCGCTGGTTTGTGTTCAGAGCGCAACATTTTCCTTCGGAAGGAATATTTGCTACGCCAAGCAGTACCAACACCTATATTTTGATATATGATTTTAAACTCAATTTATATAAAACGGCATCACCTTCATTTGGGATTTTTACGAATTTCGGAATTTTCATACATTTGTGAAGCGAAACTTCTGTGCTGGAAATGCATACATATTTATTAAACGCTTGCAATTTTATTTATCAAATACCTGCATATTTATCAAACTGTATGTTTCAAACGTACAGATTGATACTCAGGAACGCAATGGCTCAGAAAGATGAAATGCTTTATATAGTTCTTTCATCTAAATTGAATTTTTTTAACAAATGTTTGGATAAAATATCTGTCTGTCTGCCATACAGCTTCAGTACTAAAAGGATAACTCAAAAATACAACGTGTAAAGAATAGAGAATTCAAGATTTATTTAATTTTATCAGCAGAATTATAGATGATTATAGACATGTATCACGTTTTGGGCAAAACGTTTCAAACGGTTGGCTGTCTATCAGTCTGCTTGTTCACGTGTGTGTGAATCAGATAATTAAGAAATACAGCAAGTTGATAAATGACATATGGTATGTGATCTTGATAACGAAATTAAGGAACTGGACCAATTCTTAACTTAATGGATCTTTAAAGAAAACCGAAACGCATGAAATATTAGATTTCCATAACTATGCTACGTTGTGGCACAAAAAAAAAGCGATACACTCCATATTCTTATTCGAATGAAGGAGATAATACTTCCTTTGGTTTACTTTGTTATTGTTTCAACAAACTGTTAGAAATAAATCAAAAATTCAAACTCGAGGATTTGAATTTGATGAATCTCCACGTTTAAATGCTCCCTGAATTGAAAAAAAAAAATACATTTTTGGAAAATGTTCGTCCGTCTGTCTATACGTCTCTGACAAAGATAACTCAAACACGTTTTGAGCAAGATGGATGAAATTTGATATCCAGTCCTTGCATCAAAATTTGTAAATTTCTTTCAAATTTTGAAAAAAAAATTGAGAAACAAACGAAGTCTGTCTGCCCGTCTATTCGGATATGAGTTAATACAATTACTGCAAAACAAAGAGTCTACAAAAATAAAATTCGACACACATTTAAAATTTATAGTTTAGATGCCTTTCAAATTTTGAGAGAAATCCAATGAAGGGTTGACCATCTGTCGGTCTGTGCTTTCAGAAACATATAAATGCGATAACTCAAAAGCGCAATAAGTGAAATATATTAAATTTAGTGTAGGATTTTGTGTAGCTTTGTCTCCAACTGTTGCTTCAATCGGTTATGAAAAACAATCGGCGTCTAGATCACAAATTCGAATTTCGGATACAATTAACCGTTTGCCAAGGATTAATCGCCAAATAACTCGCCAAGGATTGCTTGGGACAGAAATCGATAAAGTGTTGGAAAGACCACTCTCGCTGATTTCTGATGGAAATTGTTCGTGAGTTTCACTCGATATTTCTAAATTGTGAAAGACTACTCTGAGGACGGCTGCCAGTTTAAGGTTTGAGAGTGAAAGTATTGACAAACGAATGCATATATATAATTCATAAACATCAGACCATAAGGAAATTCAAACCATGATTATTTAGAGACAATATTTACTAGCAATGTGAAGCCTTATCGATTTAATATGTAATTTAGGGACAATATTTATCGGGAATGGGAATCAATATCGAAATTTACATGGTGTGATTTTGGGAAAATATATAATAGAAATGTAAAACCATAATGAAATTCAAATTTTGGTATATATGGTTAATATATGCCATGTGAAGCCAGATCGAAATTGAGACTATGTGATTTGTGGATATTTGTTTGAAATGTAGTATCATATTGAAATTTACATTTTATGGTATAGGGAAAACATATATTAGACACGCGAATCCGCATTGAAATTCAAATTTCAGTATGTATGATTAATATTTGTCTCAATGTGAGACCGTATCAAAACGTTTCTTAGAAATGTGAGGTCATATCGAAATTCACACTATGTGATCTACGGACAATATTTGTTTGAAATGTGTTATCATAAGGAAATTCAAACTATGCGATTCAGGGACAACATTTTTCTGTGGAAATGTAGGGCCATATCGAAATTCATGCTAGGTGATTAATAGACAATATATGTTAGAAATGTGAAGCAAAATTTGTTTAAATTTTAGTATTATAATTAACGTTTTCTAGCATTCTGAGACCATATCGAAAACCAAATAATCAAATAATGGGATCCAGGGAAAACATTAGTTAGAAATGTGGGGCAATACCGAAATCCACACCACGTGATATAGGAACTACATATGTTGAAAACGTGAGGCAATACTGAAATTCAAATTTAGGTATCTACGGCTAACAATTGCTAGCAATGTGAGGCCATATTGCAATTCAAACTATGTGATCTAGGGGCAATATGTTTTTGAAATGTGAGATCATTTGAAATTCAC
This sequence comes from Argiope aurantia, assembly GCA_026543865.1. Lineage (NCBI taxonomy): Eukaryota > Metazoa > Arthropoda > Arachnida > Araneae > Araneidae > Argiope > Argiope aurantia. The sequence continues at coordinate 15,121 of JAPMOR010028558.1, forward strand.
ACTATGTAATCTACGGACAACCTTTTTTTGAAATGTAGGGTTATATCGAATTTCACACTATATGATATAGGGATAATATATATTAGAAATGTAAAGCAACATTTAAATTCAGATGCCGATGTAAATGGTTAACATTTCCTAGCAATGCGAGACATAACAAATTCAAATAATAGAATCTAGAGACAACATTTGTTAGAAATGTAGGGCAATACCAAAATTCACACCACGTGATGTACGGACTGCATATGGTAGAAATGTGAGAAAATATTGAAATTCAAATTTTGGTATTTACAGTTAACATTTGCTAGCAATGTTAGTTCATATCGAAATTCAAATTATGTTATCTAGAGACGATATTTGTTTGAAAAGTGAGGTCATTTGAAATTCAGACTTTAGTATTTATGGTTAACATTGTTAACGATGTCAAACTATATCGAAATTCAAATTATGGGTTATAGAGAGAAGATTTATAGTAAATATGAGGTCATTTTACAATAAATCTTTCAGAATTTAACTTTGGTAATTTTGAACAACATTTTCTAGAAATGTGAAATCATGCACTTTAACCTTTCAGATTTGACCTTTCCATTGTAGCCAACCTACTATAATGCTGTTGAGAAATGAGCCACTAGCGGGCACCACTGGGCACGCTACAAGGCGCTACTGTTTGTTACCATATGAGTATAAATCAGTGGTTGCAAGAGAGAGGCTTGTTTTCAGCTGGCATTTTGATTGTTTGGATGGAGCTGGGGGAGAGTTTGATATGCTGCTTTTTTAATGTTGCATAAGTTGTTTAGTTGTTGTTTAATGTTGTATTTTATTAAATGAGTTTTAGTTATTTTTTGTATCGTTTATTAGAGTGTAATGAGTTATTTTTTTAAATCAAATATAAAGACTATATGAAAACATTCCCAATCTTACTTCAACTTGAGATTGCAAAACAAAATTAAATTTAAATTAAAACATATTTTCATTGATTTGGTTTTTAATTAAAGAAGGGATATATTATAGAATAAAAATTATAACCAGTATAATTAGTAAATCTGAAAAAATAGTTAATTTTTATTGTATCTTGTCTATAACTTGCTGTGACAAAAAAGTAGACTCGCTAAATAAAAATAGAAAGGAATAAAAATAAGCGAAGTCAATTAAAGAATATGAAAGAATTAATAGAAAAAAACGAAAATACATGATAAAAAAAAGCAATTGTTAGCAAAGTGATTTTAAAAATTGGATGAACTATAGAAAATTATATGTACGCTCTCCTATGAATAAATTTAAAATATGATAATTTTTTTTCTTTTGTTAGAATAACAGCAATGAATTTAATCAAGAGGTTTATTATTTTCCATGTCATGATATTAATTGATAAAACATCTTACAATTTTTTTCTTTGGAATTAAAAATAATTTATTAGCTTCACAGATTTATGATGTTTTTATAAATACACGAAGAGGATGTTTACACCTTTCGAAGATGTTTTTCAATTTAAATTTAAAAATAATTGGATGAAAGGCAAGAAAAAAATCCGGTAGAGATGAGTTAAAAAATAAAAACAAGAATTAATTCACAGGAAATAAAATTTCTCTGTACTCTGTTATGACACACATTCGATTTCTTTTTAAAGAGAAATATTCAAATTATGCTTACGTAAATCAGCATAATTAGACTGTTGACGACGAATATAAATAAATGACTAAATCATGACTACGAATATAAATAAATGATTAAATCATGACTACTAATATAAATGAATGACTAAATCATGACTACAAATATAAATGAATGACTAAATCATGACAAAGATTATAAATAAATGACTCTAACAATAAAGACTTTTTATAACATCTTTTTTTATTTTGAAACACCAAATGCTTTTCAGCTTTCCAAAGTACTATTACTAATTTCTGTAACAACATATAATATAATGACACATCAGACAAGGTAATATAATCTTCATGCACATTTTGAACAAAATTAAATATCATATTAATTCAAAATTTATTTTGATGGACGAACAGAACCATAGTTAATGACGTATCATGCATTAAAACAAACTTTAGAAATCTTCCAAATAATGTACAGGGTGATACAAAATGATGCAACCTTCAATAACACATTAAACAAAATAATATAATCTTCATGCACATCAACAGTAACGTTAACTTGGAAATTTGGTGTTGGACGAACAGAACCATAGTTAATGACATTTCATGCATTAAAACATCTTTTTGAAATCTGCCAAATAATGTGCAGGGTGATACAAAATGATGCAAACTTTCAATTTGCGATGGAGCTGAAAAGGCGAAGCTTAATCTCACTCAGAGAAGTCAATGTCGTCTTAACAAAGCAGAACTCAAGGAGATTTGGTAACCATGTCTCAGATATGCACAAACTGCCTTCAAGCATATCAAAATTCAAACTGCCATGCGTATTACAACAAATATTTTCGATTAATTCTTCATAAATATGTGAATTTCAATAATAACAAATATTTTTATAGTTATACACCAGTTATTTTTGAAATATTGTTTTTTTTTCTCCTGAAAATAAGGATGAGAGCTCATTTGTTTAGAAACCGGTAGTGTTTCAAGGTACCTTACTCAATTAATGAAGTGTTATCATCTAATAAAGCTTCCTTATATTTTACTGATCGGAGATTCTTACAATCAGTTTTAAATGTTCAAAAACTAGCGACTGTATTATCAAATAAACAATCTTTTGTACCTTACATTAAATAAAATTAATGCAAGATTTGTTTAATAATGTAATTAAATAGCATCGATAGAAAATCCTTCGAAAATTTTTATAAATTACTTGTAAAATTTGTGTAAATATCTGACAACGCTCATTGTTTGACTTCATATCATCATCTTAAAATGCAATTGTTTTAAAATATAATAACAATTTTAATTTTATTGATCTTCCAAAATTTATTATATATTTTCACTATAGAACTTTCGTGAGGCCGGGATAGCCTGGTTGTTAGGGCGTTGGACTCGCATCCCTTAAGTTGTGAGTTCGAATCATGCCGGCCGAAGACTCTCCGTGTGTGTGGTAACTAGCGCATGTCAAGAGCAAAACCACTGGGGGTACCGGTTTAGAGGTGATCGTTCTCCAGTTTAGGTCTAACTTACGATCTGTGAATGAAATGCATGAATGAAGTCCGCCACGTAAAAAGGGTTGTAACGCGTGAATAGCCAAGTCGTACTCTTGGCCCTAGTTGGCGTTACTGAAAGAACAAGAGTCCCTGGCTTAAATCCCTGACAGATAACTGTCAACGGGCTTGTAAAGTGCCATATCACAACAACATATGATTTTCGCAACTAAAATATTTAACATGTTGCATACGATCTTTGAAGAAGACTGTTTATGAAAAAGAAGAGAATTTGAAAAATATAATATGAAGGTATATTTATATCATATAAAGAAGATAAGAATCCATCGTAAATGAAAGCTGATCTGGTAGACCATTCACTTGTTTAATCATCAGCGTACCTATTTGCTGATTGGAGGACTGGGGATTATTGTTTATCAAGTAAAAGTATTGTTGAATAATTTCTTATATCAGAAATTACCTGAATTGTGGCGATGTGTTTTGACGATAACAAGATTCATTCATTCAAGGCCTTCTCATACTGCTATTATTATTCACGGATTTCCAATTAAGTAGAGGTATAGAAGCTCTGAATTCCCCAGATATGGCACTGTGTGATTTTTTATGTCATTGGTTGAAAATGATTTAATGCGGTTATCATTATAGAGTCCAATCATGCAATTAAACAAAATTCTTAAGGATCCTTGGAACAGTTTCACAGGGAAGATTTGAAGTCATATGTGAAATCGTGTTAGAACGTGATAAATACCTTTATGTAATTTGCATTTTTAGTTCAAGTTTTCAGATTTTATTTTATTTCAATGAATGGTAATAGTGTTTTGCCTACACACAACAAGCGCGATCACACCCACCTACACCAGCATACACGTACACACATATTATGGAAGTTGAAAATAACCTTATGGATCGACTGAACATTAACGTTTTGCATAAAAGTGTGGTTGGTGAATAAAGTATTAGAAGTTGTGCACTTTTCGTTCACCTGCATTTGTTTTGAAGGTTCGAAAAATGTTGTAGTTTAGTTATACTAACGTCCCGCTTTAAAGCAACACTAGGGCTATTTTGGGACGGACATCGTAATTTTGAACCTCAGTCAGATGTCGAGGACAACACCTGAGTTGTCACCCTCCTACCCAAACTTCCACATCACACCATCAGGAAGATGTTTGGTCCCGATGGATTTAACGTGCACCAAATCCGCTTACACGATGGTTCTTCGGTGGAATCGGGTCTCGAATCTGAAATCCTCCATTTCCGAAGCCGAGACCAACCGCCACTGTGGCCCGAGATGTTGTAAACAAATATCGTTGTATACAAAGTATTCAGAAGAGATTAATTTGATACGTAATGGTTATAGTAGTATATGGTTATAGCAGTATATCATTTTATACTGAAGCAGAAATTAATGACGCTCTATGATGCATATATTTTTTCCAGGAAATGTTATAATTTGTTTCTTTATATATATAAATATTTAAAAATTAATATACATGTATTTAACTTGAAAGACTTCGTCCGGGCTCATATGCAATCCTCAGGGCAAAAAATTAAAGATGGAGGGTAAAAAATGGGTAAAAGAAAGAATTTATTGGTCCTCCAATTGACAATTAATGATTCTCTCAGGAATAATCTCCATTTTTTTGTAGTCTGACGGGGATTACCGAAATGTCCTTTTCCCTATTCCTAATCATTAACTGACTTCTCCCACACCTCATCTTTCACCACAAGAGCATGGAATAGTACCATTTCGGACTCTAGAATGTCGTCAACAGTACTAACGCAAAATATATTTTAATCGTATTTATATATGATAATAGATGATGATTTTCAATTACATAAAATCTACCAGTTTAAAAAATGGCAAATATTATAATAAAATATTTTAATAATCACATTCACACACTAAACCATTACAAACACAAAGACAAGACATTTACGCGCGCGCTTCACAGTTCAGCGTCACATCTCCTTCTTATTACAATCGCAATGCATTATGGGATTACATATGAGATGGCTTAATCAGGTATCGCCATCTAGTATCCAAAAGAGAAGATAAGTGTAATGCAACTGCTACAATATAAATAAATAATAAAACTTAATAACGTAAATAAAATAAACTTTATGTACGTTGACGTAATAACTTAAATTTTAACATAAAAACATGAATTATAATAACATAAATAATAAAAACATAAATTATAATGTCATAAATAATAAAAATATAAATGTATAATAACAACATAAACATAAGTTTTAATAACATAAAATAAAAATTAAAACTAATTATAACATAAATTTAAACTAAAAAACTTAAATGAAACAAAAATTTTAGAAATAAGTACATAAATTTTTAATAAAAAAATAATAAAAAAAATAAAACAAAATAATAATAATAATAATAAAACATAACAAAAATAACATAAATTTTAAACAAAATAAATTTAATAAAAATATGAGTTTTGGAAATAACAATGGGATCACTGAAAATTTGCGAATGGAAACAAACCACAGCAGTTTAAAGAAATCAACGCATCATTTAGGCCATGTGGGCCTGATCGTTCCATAAAGAAATAAACTTCTTTAAATAATTGAAAGTTAATATTAACAACCGGACAAAAATTCAACTATCATTTGTATTACTTAACCATACTTTTTGAATCTTTATTATCATTTTGAACATAAATCTTGAGGTATCATGCACTGGCTCGAATTATCAAATAGGTAAAGATGGTAACTTCCTAGGAGCTCCTAGCTTATATATTTGTTGTATTTTCAAAATAATTTAGTTGTGGGCCCATATTTACTTTTTGTTGCTATGCACTCGAATGCAATCAAATTAAAATCATATATCCTTTACATTTCAAATCATTATTTAAAAAAAATTAAAATTTATTTGTAGATAAGTATGGTTGTGCCAATAATCTTTTACAAATGTTCTTGAGCGATTTACAAGCCAACAACTCTGAAAAACTTTGTATTAAAGTATTTCGATTATGTTAAAAATGTTTTGTAATTTCTTTTAACATCTTGTTTAAGATTCTCTTTAGATTAAAAATAAACTATATGCTAGCTATTAAAACAATTTCTCATGAATGTGATTTAAAATTAAATGCTTTGCTATTTTAATTTCTCTCAATATTCACTATTTAAAATTTTTTGAAATAAAAGCTTACATTAAAATAAATGCAAAAAAAAAGGGGAGGAGAAAAGAGGGTTTCAAGCTAGCCATCTGAAAGGATTTTCCGAGGTTTAATCCCACACTGATCATACATAAATAGGATTTCATAATTTGTATCTTACATTCCTCAAAAAGGTTCTGTGTGAATTTTGTATCACCCTGCACTTTAAAACATTGCCGGAGATCATGCATGGTCTTCATGCTCTTGCCGAGGGGTGACGCTTGCCCCTTATCACCCTAGCGAAAGCCTTCCTGAAATCCGGGTTGAAGTGCGTGTAGATGAGGGGGTTGAGGGTCGAGTTAAGGTATCCGAGCCATAAGAACAGAGAGAAGAGTCGGGGATGGAGCTCGCAGGAGGTGCACAGGGCCATGAGCAGAGCCATCACGAAGAAGGGCAACCAGCAGATGACGAATACACCAGTGATGATGACCAGGGTCTTGCCTGCCTTCTTCTCTCGTTTGGACTCGACTGTGTCTCTGGGACGCTTCTTTATCTTTGATGGAGTGTCCTGCAAAAATAGAAAGAAAACAAAACCCCTTTTGATTCATAAAATTGAAGGAATTTTGATGAAATTAACGAAACACAAATCCTTGTTTCTTTCTATTGGTTTATATACACTGGTGTGCAAAACTTAAGCAACAGGTATGCTTTTTGCCATAACTTCACGAGAAATCATCTGAGAGATATGATATTCAGAAATAAGATACAGCATTTTGTTCTGAAAGAATGACGAAAGCATAGTTGCGCAAAAATGAATTCAATGCATACAGTATGGAATCAAACAAAAAAAAAGGCTTTATTGGACTCATAGTATCGTTACACATGATTGTCTGTCCAAGAGGAAGAACAGAAAGCAGATGTTCCTTAGTATGGGATATGCTCTCCCCTTACTGCAATGGTTGTTTCGCACCGTCTCCCCATACTCAGCACCAGATTGTCCAACAGTTCTTGAGGTAAGAGTGCCCATTCCTCAATCAGCATCTGTTTAAGTTGTCGGGTGTTCCCAGGAGGATGTAATCGTGCCGCAAGGCGTCTCCCCAAAGCATCCCACACATGTTCTATCGGATTTAAATCAGGGGAGCACACCGGCCAATCCATTCGAGTGATATCTTCACTTTCCAGGAGCTCCTCAACAGCATGAGTCCTGTGTGGCCGTGCATTGTCATCCATAAAAACGAAGTCTGATCCAATGGCTACTCGGAACAGACGCACATGGGGAAGGATCACCTCCTGACAATAGCGATCTCCAGTTACAGAACCTCTGTCGAAAACGTGGAGCTTAGTCCGCCCGTTCATCATAATGCCTCCCCAGACGACAACTCCAGGACCACCGAAATTGTCTCTTTCCGTGATGTTACAAGCGATTCCCAATGCCAGTTGATTTGGAGAGAGGTCGGGACACGGTTTCATCTCAGTAAAAATGTTTGAGTAAAAATGTGTAACAAATAGCTCCTTGAATAAAAACATCAACTGTCAGAGGTAACATAAAAGAATAAAGTAATTGATTTAATTAGAGAACACAGTTCTAGAATAGCATCCGAGTAATGGACATCACAGAGTTATTATATTTTGATGAGAAAAAAGAAGCATCTTTCTAAAAATCGAATTTTTAGTTGAGAGTAATGTTGGGTCACGGAATAGTGACAGTAGACAAAACATCTTGAGAACAGACTTTCAGAGGAAACACTGTAGAATGGTGAAATTCGAAGCCCTCATTATCGAATTTAAGAGCACCTCTACACTGCAAAGATAGTGCTAAGATAGAATCTACAATTAATCCCGATTAAATAAAAACATAAGAAGATTTTTCAGACCATTTAGATAGTCACGTTCTGATGTCTAAATCTTCTGTCAAGGTTTGCGGACATATCTCTTTGTATCTGGGTGAACGTCTGATGTCAACACGGTTGTTTCTCATCAGATGAAATTGAGTCACATAAGGCAATTATGACGGGCAGAAACAAAACGTCTAGCTTCCTTCTACCTTACGATCAATATTTTCTCCCTAACAATGCTTATAAGGAAGTTATAGTCACTTGTAATAAGTGTAATAGGTCTGAATAACTTTGCATTGACAATGAAAATATAAAATTCATGAATGGTTCAATGGTTCTACTTGATTAGTTTATAAGAAATTTTTAATTCAGTTTTCAATAATATATTTGTTTTAGTTTTAGACCCATTAGCGAAAATGCACTAACGAGAAGTTTTGAAGAAAATTGTAATAAATATGGGGGCAAAAAATATGAGGAAAGAATGGACTCTCGAATGGATTGGTCAGCATTCTCTCCTGATTTAAATCCAATAGAACATGCGTGGGATGCTTTGGGGAGATGCCTTGCTGCACGATTACATCTGCCGGAGAACATCCAGCAACTGAATCATATGCTGATTGAGGAGGGGGTACTCTTACCTCCAAAACTGCAGGACAATCTGGTGCTGAGTATGGAGAGACGGTGCGAAGCAACCAATGCAGTAACGTGAGGGCATATCCCATACTAAGAAAAATCTTCTTGTTCTACCCCTTGGACAGACAATCAAGTATAGCGATACTATGAGTGTAAGAAAGCCCTTATTTTATTTTATTCCATACTATATGCAATGTATTCCTTTTTGTGCAACTATGCTTTCGTCATCGTTTAAGTACAAAATGCTGTCTCTCATTTCTGAATTTCATGTCTCTCAGATGATTTCTCGTAGAGTTATGGCAAAAAGGCAACTATTGCTTAAGTTTTGAACGACAGTGTATATCTTGTACTTCGACACTCGGCATTTGTGCTTTGAAGATTTTTCAAACAATCTTTCCTTTTTTGGAATAATGATGAATAGGTAAAGAAGTAAGATAAGAATAAAATAGGATAAACTAATATCGTTTGCTTAATATTTAAAACTGAAGCTCACGATTCATGTGATGAAAATATTTTGCATTTTCTCAAAAATCTTTGTTTGAATAGAAATAATCTTACCTTTTTTTGGAATATTCTGAATAATACAAAGATATAAGAATAAAATAATAAATGACTAATATAAAGTAAAACTTTTGTTCAATATTTAAAGTTGCAACTTACGATTCATTTGATAAAAAAAAATGCGTTTCCGCACAAATTTGTGTCTGAATAGTTACATTTTACTCAATTGAAAGCATAAATAAATGATCAGACACATAAATGAGATTCAAACTTCCATGAGAGCATAAAATATTCAACAAAAACTTATTGAAATCCCGATTTATTTTAAATTTTAGTTAAATCGTGTTCAATTCAAAGAAATTTTCAACCAAAAAGTTTATTGAATAGTTTCAAATGGAGGTTAAGAAAATACTCAACACAAAAACGAATTTTCAGATTTAGAATATGTAGCATTTTGTACTTTAAAAGACACTGAATAATCCTTTTATAAATTTAAACCTTAATTTCCAAGCCATAAAAAATTCCATCACGTCTTAGTCATGCATACGTAACTTGTATCAAGAAGAGCTTTTGACTTTTAAAACCCGAAGGGGTTTGCTTTTCTTTTAAAGTGTTTGTAAAATATTTTACGATCTCAGCGAAATGTCTGATCGTTGAGGCTTGAACATTCGAAGCACGTATTTTATGCGCCAGAAAACTTATAGCGCTGTCCTTGCAGAATTATGAAAAACGTGATAAGTTGGAATTATTTCTGTTATGATGGAAAATCAGCAAGTCTATCGAATTTAAAAAAAAATTAATGGAGCAATTTAACAGATTTTACCAGTTACTGGCGACAAAAAGTATTTAATTACATAACGGAACTCAGACAATTAGAATAGTCTTCATTCAAATTCATCAATAAATGGAATCTCTTTACTTTTTCTTTGAATTTGAAATCAGCACAATTTTAAAATGGCGTTAATAATTTCATTTTTAAGTGTAATTTGAGAATTAAGAAAAAAAAAATCTATGCTTTTGTTCACGATGTCGAGTTTTGTATGCATTCTATCAAAAAGAAATAAAAATTCTCATTAAAAAAAAAATTACATTTAAAGTATCGTCTACTCTTTATAATAATTATTTATTTATTAAAATGTTTTGAAAAATCTTAATTATAATTATTGTTATTTTATTGATTAAAACTACTTTTGCCAAATTTAACATAACATTTAATATCATTTCTAATACGAAAATATTAGGATATATTTTATTACACAGGATGAATTTTTGCACGAGATTAATTGTAAAGGGTAACAGAGGAAGAAAAATTTGTTATTTTGGAACATTCTTTCCTCTTCTTTGCAGAATAAAGATCTTTTAGTACACATTGACCCACTACAATTTAATCTATAATGACGATACTTTAAATTAATAAAAAAAAAATTAAAGCGTTCACTATATAAAAATTTTAATTCTGCTTTATCACTTTTTAATAAGAGTGAAAATATTGTCTTAGAAATAAATGTAAAAAGCGAGAATTTACTGGGAAAGATACTTTTTAACTTTAATCCTTTGCATATTCTCAACAAGTTGAAATGAGACTTTATTCTTTAAATCACAATGTATTTGCTTCCTGTAATAAATACTTATCTAAACATCAAAATGCAAAAAAAACCCAAAAAAAAACAGACTATTAAGCTTATCGATTCATTTCTTAAGCAGAATAATGTTAAATGTTGCTATTAAGATTTATAATTTTAGGAAGAACAGAAGTATAATATATAGGAACGACAACAACGAATAATTGTCTTAAACTTACTTTTAAAATAAATGTAAAAACAAAAATTCCAGAATTTCTAAGCAATAATATAAGTTTCTTTGCTTGATTTACACGTTTTAAGTTGTAACTGATTCTTGACAATGATTAAAACTATATGCTTACATCACTGTATAATGACTGGCTATGAAAAGAAATATGACTGCCACTGAAAGTTGTTTGGAAACAACGTTTACATTAAAAGCGGCCACATTTGGTGTTAAAAAATATTGAATTTTTCTAAATAATTACACTTACAGTCTTGACGGATCCATTGAACGAGGTGATCCCTTCAGAGACCAGGGGCAGGAGAGTAGCCGGGCGGATTGGCCTCCTGCGTATGCGCCTACGGGCCACCTGATAAATGCGCCAATACAAGATAAGAATGAGCACCAGAGGTACATAGAAGGTGGCGCAGGTAGCGAAGATCTGATAGCCGATGTCTTGGCTCAGCAGGCATCTAGAAAAAGAAAGATTCATTAAAATTAAGATGAAAGCGAAATCAATGGAACATATGCACGAACATGTAATTTTTTGAACATTTATGCATAATTTCCTACCTACTTCCACCTATATCAGTTGGTTTCCACAAAACTCTTTTGCATAATTTTTAACAAATGCCTTTGTGTGTTACTAACTGTATGCCATCGGCGAGAAATAGTTACGAAAGAGCCTATTAGAGAGAGATCGTTGGTAATTTTTTGATGCTTAATCACTGAGATGCGATTAGAAAGCCAGAAGAGTGAACACACACACTTTAATAAAGGTCTTTTTCTTATTCCCCTGAATAAAGTTTGAGACCTTGATAAGTTTGCGAATTCTTTGCTTGGTAATGGTGAACTATAGTTACGAAATATAGATGTTTGGCTTGAATCCAGCATTTTTACTGAATTTTTCGAGAGAATATCTTGTGGATGTCTTTTTGGACGCTCATTAATAGCAAAATATGATACAAAACTATAGTTTTAGTCACAAGATAACATACCAAATTTTCTCCATTTAAATCATTGCCTTTATGAGTTATTATGTTCGTATGCATGCATAAGTACAAGCCGACAGACGGTCAACCATTAAACGGATTTGTTTCAAATTTTTATACCTATCTATATTTTATATATAAAACCTATATACTAAACTTTATCCATCTAGTTCTTCCTGTTTAATAGTTATCTAGTTCATTTGTACACCAACAGTTGGATATATATACTTTCTGTGAATGGATTTCATTCAAAGTTTGATAAAAACCTACAAAATTGGTCGGAATTCCATACACCAAATTATGCAGAGGTCTTTTTCAAAGCGTTTTTGAATAATCAATTAAGCATAATGCCATAAAACGTATTGTTTGACCTCAAGGAGATCAAAAACGTGGAGATCATCAAAATCTTGAGTTTGAATTTTTTGTTGATAATAATATTTTTTCTATAATTATATAGGAAGAAAAACTGTGAGTTAATCTTCCGTTGATTGTTAATATTTATAATTCTAACTAAAATTGATTAATAGGTTGTGTGGATGAATTCTGTTCTCCGTTCTTCAAAATATTTAAAATAAAAATTTTATCAATTTTACTTGAAGCGATTTAGAATTTAAAAAAAAAACATGTTTGTGGCTTTAATTTTGAACATATGTATATATAAAAAGTCTAACAGTTATGCAAATTATTCAAAAATAATGGCCAATAAGATGAATAAAGAAGAAGCAGGACGTTATAGGAAGTTAGTTGCTACTTGGCTGTGGTTTGTTCTTTTGCTCATCATATACTTGCTCATCATATATTTGCTCATCATATATGCCCATCCTATACTGTTGAGAAATCCCATTGGGTTTTGAAGTAGGAAGAAATATTGACTTATTAGGTAGTAAAGTCAACAATATGCACTGAAATGCGTTAGCGATAAATTCAAAATAAATTTCTTTCTTCATATGATCAGAGAAAAAAAATTCATTCAGAAACAATAAAACTGAAAATTTTTCTCAGTATGATATCAGTAAAACATGACTGTTTTTGTCAGTTTTCTTCTGAATTGATTAACTAAATTGATTACGGAATACTAGTAACTGTATCCGTGGTACCACCATTCTTATTTATTCTATACAAATGTAAGAAAAATCAAAATATATATAATTTTACATTGTACAGTTTCCAACTTCTCATATTCAACTACTTAATTTTGAAAAGATTGGTATAAATTAGAAAATTAGTTATATAGGAAAGGAAATTTCCTATCATCATTGAAAAATCAGTAATTTAAATTTTAAGATGATAAAGGAATAATTCGGGACCAATGTTTTATTCTTAAGTTATTGCGGGAAAAATTAAAATAATTTTACTTCCATTTCACGCTTTTCAGGAAGCCGTAGAAATTTTTAATAACGCAGTTAGTCTTTCTAGATGTACGGAATATATGTTCTAAATTTTATTTGATTCTATCAAAAGGTGTGGAATTATTTATGGTTCAAACAGACTAATAAAGGGACATTTAATTATGTGTATATAGATATGAGTAAGAAAACGATTCATTATAATGGGATAATAATATTAAAAACCAACGTTTGAATTTTTTTTCTGCAATCCATGGAAGTACGTAATCAGAAAATAATCAATACAAAGAGAATGTTGGGAATTTTGCAATAACTGTTATAATTCACAATGATGCTGATAATTTCGACCATACTATCAAGTCAGATAGTAAATTAACAATAATAACAATTAATTCGTAGTATAATGTTAATGGATATCAATTTAAACTCAAAGTAATGACATTTATATAAAACTTTATGGAGTTTTTTGGAAATTATCATAAAACAATAAATATAAAGTGTTCAAATGGAATAGTGGAAAAAATCTCACAGCTCAAAGTTTTCCATGAATGAAAGTAGCTCAGTTGTTCCTAATGGATTTTTTTGGATGGACATATAATAGAAAAATAAATCAAAATGGATCTACAAATAAAATTTAGTTTTGTATTTACAAAAAAAAAGAAAAAAAAAGAAGAAGAAGAAGAAAAAAAAATCAGGATGCGCAAATTCGAATTTATTGTCAAGTTAATTCAAGAGATGGAAAAGTTCCGCTTTCAATCGAACATCGCTTTTCATTCAACATTAGTTCTGTCGATATTTAGAAAGTAACCTAGTATTCAGTTAAGTTAAGAATAATATAGACAGAAGTTTCTCTATTCAATACCAATTTGACTTATCTGTACCCTCGCTTCACTGGCTGCTACACTACTAGCTTCTAACACTAAATTACAAAGAACGGTAGTACGTTCTCGTGTTTATTCAATAATTCCCTTTTAACTTTATTGCTCTGGGAAAAAGCAAGGCAGAATTTGGCTATTGTGCAGTGAAACTCAAACCATTTTAAAGGAATTTTGCAGTTATTTGCTTTTTTAGAATTGTTTGGCCCTTGCTGGTTTGGATAAGTGCTGTAGGCGCTGTGGATCAATATTATCTTGTTTTTTGGCAGGATCATATTTGATCATCTGTTACCTAGTATGTGCATAGGCTTTATTATACGTCGAAACCATTTTGTTTCTCATCAAATATCACATAAACATTAAAAATCCCTATGAATATATTTTATTCACAGGAATTAAGGGATGTTTTATTCACAGGAATTTTGAATTTATGGGATTTTGTAATGTTAGGTAATGTACATATCAAAGCTACACAAAAACTATTTTGTGACAAATCATTACTTTAAATTGAGTTTAGATGAAGAGGCAAATACCTGAAACAGTTCCTTATTTTTTTAAAAAAAAATTCCCTACATTTCTGTTCTGAAATTATGTAAAGATGGTATAATGATGAGATGAAGATGGAACGGACACATCAAATTCATTTTCTTGGCGAGATTTCTATGTAATTTCGTGTCGAGACTATTATTCGTTAATGTTGATTTTACCACCAACCTCTATGCTTTACCACCAACCGAAGAATTCTATGCTCTTGAAATCAAAAAGAAACATCAATATCATTTTCTTTCTTGCTTATTTACATTTTCTAAGATAATATCTTTGAATGTATTTTCTACTTCTCCTCTAATTACTGATGTTCGGAGTCACGATTTCTTCCTTTTTTCAATGACATAGAATTAATGGCACATTCGAATTGTTTCTAGAAATGTTCTTGCAATCAGTGAGATTCTTCAGTTCCTCAGAAGCGGGGTTAAATTACTTTTAATTAGGCTACGCTTCTGAAGAGCCTGGCGTCAATGTGCTGGCAACTCTTGACTAACTTTAGTAGCATAACTAAAGCCAGACAAGCAGAACTAATGATTTGTGCATGATTATAATAAGCTACAAACTAATAAAAAATTGAAAAAACAATTTTTTTTGTTATTAGCTAAGAATCTTCAAAATATTTTTTTACAATGTTCAATTAAATCTAGATGAAATTACTACATGCAATCTATCTTTATAGCTGGATTTGGGGGGTTCTGGTTTCCTTCTACAAGTTTTATTACTTGTATTGTTTTTTACTTTATTAATTACCTTCTACACGCTTTTTTATTTATTCAAATTTATTTTTGCATCAATGTTTAAAAAATTTGTACAGAAAAGAGGAAATTCTAAAAAAGACCAATTACATTAAAAATAAAACAGTAATAAAGTGTGGCCTTATAAAAAAATAATTTAAAATATTATCAAGAAAATTTCTAGTCCGTGTTAATTCTATTTTTCCCAAGTCTTTTTTTTTTTTTTTTTTACTTCAATACAAATTTGAAAACGTAAAAAGGTGGTGATGTATGGCAAGAATCTACCGTTTATTTTCTGGAATGCAGGACCTTCTTACCGGAAACTCTGAGACTTACCATTGTTTCTAAATAGGCATCCCCCCTCCCCCTGCCAACATTTCACAATCTCACAGTTTTAAAAAACGCTGAGTCGAGTTTCTTAAAACGATGGCCTGCTAAACAGGATGAAGAGAAGATGAGAAGGAAGGTTAAAGATGTGACTGAAGACCAACGACCTCGAAGACGATGGATCATAGAATTAGTCCTTGATATGGATGGTTTATGATAAAGACAGCAATTAACCACAACAAGTACTGTTGATACTGCTCAGTTCAGTATTCGCAGCCGATCAGCAGACACAAGAAGAAGAAGTGGTCAGAAACCCCCACGGCTAACTGCTAATGCTTCGAAATGGACCTCTCCCCCTCCCCTTTGCCAAAATTTCACAATCTCACAATGGAAAGAAATTTATTCTAAAATATAGCTTGTACCGTATCTAGATGGTTATTAAGAAAACTCTATATCAATTATTGCACATCTGCTTCCTGGGTGTTGATAAGGAAACATTGGATTACCCATCCAAAACTGTATGGCCCTCTTTGTAGAATAGTTAGCGTGGAATAACATGCGAGAGTGGTAATAACAAGAGTTTGAGATCGATACTGTAAAACTTCATTTATACAAATTCATTCTTCAGTAGTCTTATGAAGGGGATAAATAGCAAATTTCGAAATGGTGTGGAAAATTACAAATTAATATAAGTGATTTCTTTACCATGGACATTTTATAATAATGTCGAAAACTTCGGTAACCCTGCCCTTTGGCTATCAAGAAAACTAACCATTGTGATTAGTCGAATAAAGGACCTGATGGGGCAAGGAATAGTAAGTGTAATTATAAAATTCCCAAGAGATGCTTGGCGTAAAGAAAATTGATTGGCGAAGAAAACTACAATCACTTTCGACGGTGAAAGGTACTGTTGGCTAATTCACAATCTGATATAATGAGATGAGTGCGTGGTATATTTTGGAATGTTAGATAATTGTACTAATGGTCTTTTAATTGAAAAGCACCTTTTTTAAAGTTAAATTAAGGAAACTGTTATTTTGATAATATGCCGAGAAATGACAATTGTATTTTTCAAATACACTTACTGACTATTCATCATTTGGCTAAGATTTATTTAGTTCATTTTATTTTCTTAAATATTTTCATATGTCTCTCTCCATTTATATTATATATAAATTATTTTTTGTAAAGAAAATTAATCTATGTTTTGTTAACAAAATTTTTGTGCCACTATTGTCTTTTCGTATAATTAATTCATATCGTATTACTTTATAGTTATTAGGCAATGCTGGAATCTGAATGATATCCGTATATACTAATGTATAGTGATTACAAATGTATGTCCCAACTTTCAAAAGGTATATGTTTTAAACAATACAAAGTAGAATTCTATTTCACACATCGTTTTGAATAAGCAGTAATAATTTTTTATTAATTTTGAGTTTCATTTTTTGATAAGAGATAGTGCTATTAGAGGTTGTTAGAAAGGAAACCGGCAAGATCCGATGTGACTTCATTTGGTTGGTTACTGCCGAGTTGACAACAGTGCAACAAAAGGCATTCTGAGTAATTGAATTTGCTAAAATTGTTCAAAGTTAATTTCATCATAAATATGGTATTCGCCCTAACAGAAGCCATCGAAACTTAATATCAGACATGCATGGGGGGCGAATTCTGTTTCAGAATGGATGTCATTCTTGTGTCTGGTGGTGGTCATATTGAACATTTATAATCTTATGCTATTAATAATTCTACAACGTCATTTTTTATTTATTTTGTAAAAAAAAACTAGCACCTTCTTTTGGTTTGTAAATATAGACCTTCTAAGTTGGGATATTCCTTTGTAATCACCCTGTACTTTAAATGCTGAAGTAATCAATATGGAAAACACTCTATTATACCGGGGTTATCTGGCATGAAGGCCTAAGGCAACTGTAGGCTCATTGTGAATCAATTGTTCTTACGTAGGTATGACCTCGAAATTTAAATAGTGGACGCTGGATGAGATATTGCTGTTTCAAAACCTAAAGAATAACTGTTGGAACACTTTCTCCAGCAGGCAATTTACGAAAAAGGCTTCTATAAGTAAAATATAGTCTGGTGTGTTGTAGCAGCCTATGGCTGAATCGTTGTTGTTGTCTTTGTCGTTAATTTTTTTGTTAACAAAATTAAACCTTAAAGATGTATTAAGATGTATTGTAAACCTTAAAGATGTATTATTCAATTAAGAAAGCCTTAATTGAGTTTCATAACTTTATTTTAATCTGATTAAACTAAACTGCTGAGTTTTGTATGCTCATCCAGGGTAATTTTTTATTGTGTTAATATCTGATATTAAAAATTATTGAGATTATCATTGCCTTTACGAAACGTGCTGGGGTGGTCTCCCTGAAACATTCTCGCATGCTTTCCAGTAAATGTACCTGTATATTTTTAATTGCATTTAATTGGAGAACAATACTTATTAAAGAACCTAAAAACCTGTGATCTTTAGCAACTAACCTATAAAATATGGTTAATGACCAAATCTAGAAAATCAAAATTGAATTTTGGACATCATTTTTCCTACCTATTGAAACTAAAATCTGGCATATAATTACAGAACAGAACCACATGCTAAATTTCATATATTTTGGCCATTGATTTTTTTTAGTAATCGCCTTCACTTGCTTTTGAAACTGCAGATCGGGAGAAGGTTGATCTCTGGACCAATGTGTTTCAAAATTTGATTAAGACCGACACTTTAGATGCTATAACTATGAACCAAATTTCATTAACCTAAGTTGTTACTGTTTTTGATTAGCGCATTTACATGCACGCAAAAGAACATACTGAACGATGGTCATCCCCTGAAGAATTTAGTTCTAAATTTGAAACATATCTATACTTTAGATGTTAAATATATGTACCAAATTTTATTTATTTAGTGTTCTTTGTTTTATAGTCATCAGATTTACTTATATTCAGATAGGCAGACTTCTTCTGAATGGATTGAACCCAGAATTCAATAGAAATCTACACATTTGGAACAGATACCATATACTAAATTTCATCAGTCTACCTCAAAGTGTTTTCGGATATAATTACAAAAATGTGTCCTTTGGATTCACTAAAGTGGAGATTCGCCAAAATCTCGAAAATAAACATTTTGAGAATTACAAAAAATTGTCTTTGTTTTCTTTACACGAGAAAATAAACAAATATCTTCAAACAAGCCCATGTCCAGCTGCCACAAAAAGTGTTTACATGTATATTTGTCAACCCACTTACAGTCAAAAGGAATTACATCAAAAACCAAAAATTTATCTTTTATTCCATCTCCACCTGAAACACCATACTTCTTTTATGTGATATCTCAAATTCAATTAAAGTTAGTTTCAGTTATTTACACACTAGCGAAATACATTGGCTTCAACACCCACTTAAACTGCTAAAAAAGGATTTTTTAAAAGCGAGAAAATAACATGGAAATTGAGTGGCTTCTACAGGAGCTAAAAATACACAGCTTATTATCGCCTATTGGGCCTTTTACTCTAAAAATAACAAATATTTTATTTTGAGGCTTAAAACTTCCGCTTTCTACGATTTCATGGACAGATGGTTTTGATTAATATAAAAAAACAAATTTTTGAGGCTTCTTCTTTTATAGTGTGAAACTTTGTTTACGAAACATTAGCACATAATTGAGAGTAGAATGCTATTGGATTAGAGCGCGTGGTTGAGATTGTAAAGGTTTTTCAGTTTATATTTATACAACGAAATCGTGTTTGATTAGGAAAAAAAAAGAATGATTATTTAAAATAAGGCGGTTGTTTATTATTAGAGATTGGGTACATAGTCTCAAATGGTGAATTTTGAAAGTTAGAAATTTTACACTCATGTCTAAAATTAAGGTCACAAAAATGTTTTTCAAAGTAATTCTAAATTGCTACCAGTAAAATTTAAACAAATTATATTTTATATATTGTGAAGGATTGGTAACACGATATTAATCTTTGTTGTGAGAAAAATATTGTTTAGCATTAGTTTTTGAGAAACTACTAAAATTAGACCGTTTAGGCATCTGGGAGTTTTGCCTGAAATTTTGTGAATATTGCATTGAAACAAAACATTTAATCTGCTTCCAGTGAGAGTGAGTTTTCATAATCATTTAGACGATTCCTGGAGATGGAGAGCAGTTGGCAGGCTAGAAGCTTGGCATTCTCAAGTGGAAGTGACTCGATGGTTACCAGTGGTATCCAGGTTGTGGATTAAATTCCAAACAAGTCGTAATGTAACCAGGAAGGCCGGCCAAGGCCGTCACGGAACAACGACGCCTGCACATGATCGCTATTTGGCACTAAGCGCACTGCGGCATAGGCTGACAACGGCTCCTCAACTTGCTCGTGACCTTGCTGCTGTGTCTGGAATAAGAATTTCCAGACAAACAGTATACAGACGTCTAGCAGAGAGGACCCTTTATGCCCGGTGATCGGTTGAGTGCGTGCCTGTGACTGGAAATTCTTATTGTGGTGCCGGTTGTTGTGGTGCCGAACACATCAGTCTTGGGCACAGCAAGAATGGGGGCGTGTTCTTTGCAGTGATGAGTCGAGATTTACCACATAGAGTGACACTCGTAGAATTTTCATCTGGAGAGACCGAGGCGCTCGCTATCATCCCTCCTACGTAAAAGAAAACGATAGGTTTGGTGTCAGAGGAATTCTTGAATGGGGTGGCATAATGTTGAGCAATCATACACTACTGCACGTCTTCGACGCGGGTACTGTCAATGCACATCGCTATAGGGATGAGATCCTTGAAGCCTATGTGAGGTTGTTCCGGGGGGCTTTTGGCCCATACATCATGTTTATGGACGATAACGCGCGTCCACACAGAGCCCAGATGATTGATGATTTTCTTGAGGAAGAGGGTATTCGTCGAATGGACTGGCCCTCGAGGTCTCCGGATGCTAATCCTATTGAACATGTTTGGGAAAGTCTTGGAAGAGACATTATACTGCGTAATCCCCCTCCTAATCCCCTCCAAGAGTTAAAAGCCGCGCTTTTGGAAGAATGGACTTTGTTGCTCCAAGCATTTATTGACACCGTCATAAACAGTATGAAAAGCTCGTTGTGAAGCCTGTATAGCAGTGCACGGCGGTCACACTCCCTATTAGACAGGCTTTCCCCGAAATAAATGCTTTACGTCTGATTCATAATTTAACACTTTTTGATATACCCAGTTTCTTTATTCCCATTTAAAATCTTTTATATGTTGTATATGTTCTTTCTCTGTGCCAAATTTCGTGGCAACACAGTGAATAGTTTTTCATTTTTTGCAGATTTTATGTTTGTGACCTTAATTTTGGACATGAGTGTATTTCAAAATTTATAAGACGAAATTAATTGAAGAAATTTTGAAAATATACAGAATCACAAATTTAATGTAAAATCAACGCCTATTTATACAGGAAACTGAATTTTAAATTCTTAAAGGTAAACCTGGTGCAAATATCGTTATGTACCAAAAATGAAGTTATCTGTTAGAAAGTCATTACATCAATACTGAATTGAAAAAAAAAATCAAAATAGTTACTTAAGCTTTATTTTTAAATTTTTTTCCTAGAATGTAAGCAGTTTTCATATTCAATTTTTTATAGAATGTAACCATCTCTTTAGATATTTTTCAATGAATTAAACGTAACATTTCTCATAACATAAAATGTATATGATTTTGCTGAACATACTATTTAAAAATCACATAATTATTGTTGTTATTTATAAATATAAACGGCTTATCTATACAAAAACTTGTACAACATTCTTACAAAAGAAATATAATAAAATAAAAGTACTACCTCTAATTTAATGTTCCAAAAGATATTTCTAAATAATAAACTAATCTTTAAAAACTTCTAACAGTCATTCTATTCTAAGATCATTTAAATTCCTGGGCCTCCAGTAAACACTTGGAATGCAAATAAATAGGATAAGATGTTAAATAAGGTATCGTCTTGCCTTTAATGTTGATCGGATACGATCGCCAAAGTTGTTATTCGTCCCATCAAAGAGAACACTGTTCGTGAGTATTAACATTTTCTATCAAGGAAAGATAAAGTTCAAGCTTTTGTATGGAGTACAATTATCAGGCTGCTTAAGACAGAATTTAAAATCGTTGAAACATTATCTTGGATTGGGATTTTCCTGGATTGGTAAACTTTCGATATTTATGTTCATGGTTTAGCCAAATGCAGAGATTTTGCTTTGAGTTTTAAAATATTAGACACTCGAGGTTTAAGAGCTGATTAAAGACCTTATTTATAAGAATGCTTGCTCTTAAAAAGTATCAGTAATTAGAATGGAAACAAAGAAATTAAAGGTCATTAGGTGGTACAAAATGGTTTTCATTAAATTGCATTTAGGATTTTGCCAGAGTCTAAAGTTAAGATCCGAATGGAATCATTTATTAAGATTAAAATCCTAAATACACTTTTTTTTGTTTAAACGTTAAATCTAAGAGATTACGAGAGTATCTGAAGCAAGATTCTCATTTGTCTTGTCCTTATCTGAAAAGTTAATTTACTGATTTTTATTAGTCAATAACTTATCTAATTGATAGTACCTATATAAATTGTGGTGACAGCGTTACAGAAATTTACGGATAACATTTTCCTTTTTTGCATCGTGAAAAAAATATAAGGCTCCTTAAATAGTACGATTTTATATATATAAATTTGAAATTTAAAATATTTTAATGAAGAAGTCATTAAAAATAAATTACATAAAGAATTTAATTGAGTTTTTAGCAAACATTTCTCGACAAACCAATTTGTCTCTAAAAGCAGTTAGTTATTAATGACATTAGAATAGTATAAACAATCCTAAAATAACTCAGCTGTGTTCATGTTTAAAGGGGTAGTGGATTTAAAAATAATCAAAAATTGACAAATATATAAAAATCTCTTTTTATTGTTTCATCACCAAAATTTATGTTTATATTCAAATAAAATATTATTATTAAATATATTATTAAAATAAAATTAATATTTGAAGGGCCTAAAGAAAAATGTACGATTTTAATGACCTTCCTCAAAATAATATTCTAATTAGATTTAAATATCTTTAAAACATTCCAGGTGTCTTAATTTTTGAAGAAATTAAATTACACTGATAATAAAAATTTCGGGTAAACATTAAAAAGAAACAGAACATGCATTTTAAGTTTGAAGTTTTTTTAATTACTTAAAAGTCAATTTTAGTTCAGAAAAAAAACAAACAAAATTCAGTTCACGTGCTTAAAGATATTTCTATAAAATAAACATTTAATTGTATTTACAAAATCATTCATAGTTTGTTCTAAATTAATTTGTATAGAATAATAAGGAAAAAATAATTAAAAAATTTAAAAAAAATTAAGTCGATTGTAATATTCTAAATATTAAAAAAAATTATATCTTACTTGTATGTATTAATTTTTTAAAAATTATATATTTTAATTTTTTAAAAAATAATGTATTTTATTTTAAAGAATATTTTGGTAAATATTTGATGCATTTATATATTAATGCCTATGCACAAAAAATTTCATAAACCTAAGTGAATAATTCGCAAGAGTGCCCTACAGAGTCCACTGTCCACTTAAGAGACAGAAGAATATTCAAGAATAGTTTAGTTATACTTTAGATGGAACTTTAATAAATATTTAATAAATATTTTTGGAACTTTAATATTCTAAATATGCTTTTTATTGTGTTTTAGGCAGTTGCATTCACCTTATAAATGTAATAATAAACTTATAAATGATTTTTGTTATATTTATTGTGTTTTACTTGTACGTATCCTGCGTGTTTTTTTCCCATTTGCATTGTATTCATGTCAGACGATATTGTAATTGGAATCTTCTGCAATAAGCATTGTAAATATATAAACATATTTTGAAAACCAATCGGGTTAAAAATTAATTGAAAACATATAACAGGAATAACGAAACGTGTGATTCTCATAAAAATACATTCGGAGTTTTATGCATCATAAAATTTAACGTTTCGGTTTCACAGAATACGACACGGTTTGGTGCAACGAAACTTAATAGATTTGGAAGAGGGGAGATAAAACCGTTGCTTAATGGGAAAGAGAATGAGTTTCCGACAAAAGTAGTTTAACGTTTCAATTCGAAGATCGTTTGCCCTGATTAATTCTAAATTTGTTATCGAGAAAGTTTTAGAAATTTTTCAGAGATTCTTTTCTTCGAATAAAACTCAATTTGTACAAAAGAACTGTGACAAGTATTGTATAAGTTTACTAATGTAAAAAATGGAAATTTCCGATCTTTTAATCCGTTATAGTATTTACGAAATAAAGCAACAAATTTCAATTGTTCTAATTTTTACTATCACTGAGCAAACGTTTATATATTAGAACTATAAAATACATTATTAGTTTATATATTATAGGAATAAAGTTTATACATTATAAGATCATTCTAAAATATTCAAACAAAGTATTTAAGTTCACTGCACACAAGGCTATGTTTTTAATATCAGTATTTTAATAGATTTTCTTCAGATTCAATAAATGCTACGCTTGACAAAATGCTTTCTCAAATATTTAAAGAATTTAATTTGATTTTAGTTTGTAAACATGGAATTTGTAATTTTTATTTATTTATTTTTACTTACGAGCATGAATTTAAAATTTCTGAAAACTAAATATTTATCTCAACTTAATTTTCTACTATCTAATAAACCAATTAAATTTTAATTAATATGAGTTGGTAGTGAGTTTGAAAAAAATGTATAACTTGATACTAAAAATAATGATTTTCAAATTAAAAACTAAAAAGTAAGAAAAAAATGTGTAAAATAATAATATTTTTCCTTTCGTTACACACTAATAAAAATGTTTTTCAAAACTGTTTTATTAAATTTACTACGCACATTTATTTAATTTCACTTGTTTCATATTTGTTAGGATGGACTTTTTCATTGGTTTTTATTAACTTTATGATCAGCTATAAATTTGGAATTAACTGTTTCAATAGTCCCAGAAATTCTTCATAAATAAATCGAATTGTTTAGTTCAATTTTGATTTCGTTCTCGTGGTGACATCTAGTAGTGGATTTAGAACAAATAACTTTCAGTTGTTTTACAATTTTAATCAAAATGAATTGTAAATTTTGTACTGAGAACTAGAATATAAATAATATAAAAAATGTCTTATTTTCCATTCATTATTATAAGTGACGTTTAAAAACAACTTTTTACTGCATGTATTTGGAAAACATTTAAACGATACTGAAACAAATAAAATCATTATATAAGAGAAAATATAAGAGAATTGGTATGTTTTGATGTATCTGGCAAAATCTAAATTAATTCAGTAATACGTCTTTATATATTTTGCTACATAAAAATATATATTTCAAATTTTTTAAATCCATAAAAAATAAAGCACAAACATTTTGAAAATTAAATAGCAAGTAATATCATTTGCCGTGTAATTGTACGAAAAATACGTTTGTAATAATATACCTAGACAGGGTGAATCAAATTAGACGTTATTTTATAACTTTCTATGCAAAATTTACTCCTTGATTACAACCAAATTTTGCCTATATACTCTTTTAAATATGTGATTTTGAAAAAAAAAAATCATTTTTGGAAAAGGGCACCATTGAAAGTATTTGAAATTTTTCTGCCTGTATAGGTGTGTGAAATTTTTTTCATTAATAGTAATTAGGGCATTAATTTTCCCAGATCGAAAGCCTCTCGTCAAATTCGTTTACCAAAAAAAAGGGCAATGCTTCTTCATCCTCAAGAATCTCCTGCACATGGAAAAATGTTTTGCTGAAAATTTTACAGTGATATTTGGAGGAAATGAAAGCTGATTAGAATAGATATGACGGAACTGCAGTTGAAGAACGAGCAACAACTAAACGTTACCAGTAGTATATATATATATATATATATATATATATATATATATGCAAACTCTGTTAGTACTTCAACTTTTAGTTTTAGTATAGCAGTTGTCTCAAGACTTCCTATTTAATTTGGATTGCCCTGAACACTATATTATAAGAGGAATACATAAGTAGTGTCTTATAATTAGCTCTTCAGTATCTAAGGAAGCAGACGATATATTGAAGGATATTAAAAAAGATTCCGTCAAGAAAGATAAATTGACTGAAATTAACATGATTATTTCATTTAATTTATAGATATTTGTCGTTTCTGATTTAGAATAAAGAAAAGCAATATCATGTAGATTGTAAACGTGGATTTTGCTACATTATGCAGTGATTTATTTCTGTGTAACTTAGATTTTGTCTTCATAAATCATTTTCAATTTAAATGAAAATTCCCACTTATCATTTTTCGTATTGTTTAAATCTTGTTTAAAAAAAGATACGCAAAATGTATCTGAACAATGAAAATTTTATGAAGTGTAAAGTTAATGTAAGTATTCATATAAATTGTTTTCATATGTAAATTTCATACCACAGTGTTTTTACAGAAAAATATAATTAAATATCAATTGTTTTTTTAATTCAAAGATTTAGTCTAAAATGAAAGCCTAAAAGATGTCTTCTTCTCTATCCGAAGAAGAATTAAGAAAAAAAATTAGCGTTTCTTTAAAAAAAGGTCTTTCTGAAGATTTACATAGAAGACTGAAAATTTAAAAAGAAAAATTTCTTTGTATTATT
This sequence comes from Argiope aurantia, assembly GCA_026543865.1. Classification (NCBI taxonomy): domain Eukaryota; kingdom Metazoa; phylum Arthropoda; class Arachnida; order Araneae; family Araneidae; genus Argiope; species Argiope aurantia. The sequence goes on from JAPMOR010028558.1 coordinate 41,616, forward strand.
GCAGGAGTTTTTTTTTTATTTTCTATGCGAAATTCAATTAAAACAATGACTGAATGTTTTAACTATTGCCGCATTGAAGAATCGCAATCGAATCTCCATGGCCGAGTGGTCATGGCACTGGTCTCATGATCAAGAGACCTGAGTTCGAATCCCGCTAGAGACAATGCGATTAATAGTATATATAAATACTTAATTCCTTGATTTTAAGTTTTCCTTTATTTATTAATGTTCCAGAAGATACAGGACATTTCTTTAGTTTACCAGACAAGTGTTCTGGGTTTTTCTTACTGTTTCCAGAAGAGTATTCTGGAACTTTCTCTGCTTTTATAAAAGCAGAAGATTTGTCAGTTATTGTATTCTCAGTTCTGAGTTGAGTTAATAAATTTGTTTAGCTCTACTTCTTGTGTCATTGAGTTCAACACTAGAATATCTACGTGACATTCTTTGGTGGAGGCGCCGGGTACGATTCCATTCAGCGTGGAAACCAATTTACGAAAAAGTAATCACCTGAAGGGCCTTGAACCAGAATTTGGACTTTATCATCCACAACCCAGAAAAATAAAGGAAATGCCTGTGGAGCAGGAAACTACATCTGTCATTCTGACACCAGCGCAGCTACAGTACAGGAATCCATCAGTATTTAAAGGAGAAGTGGGACAAGACCCAAACAAACGACTTAAGGAATACGACAGAGTATCACAATTCAACAGATGGGATGACATGAACTGTCTCGCAAATGTGTTCTTCTTCCTGGATGGTACAGCAAAACAATGGTTCGAAAATAATGAAGAAAAATTGACTTCCTGGGAAGTTTTCAATTCAATGTTAAAAGAGGCATTTGGAAAAACACAGCACTATGTAAAGAAGGCAGAAGATGAACTAAAGTATAGAGCTCAAAACTCTGGCGAAAGCACGCAGTCATACATTCAAAGCGTGTTGAGATTATGCCATCAAGTCAAACTAGATATGCCAGAAGAAGAGAAAGTGTCTCATCTTATGAAAGGAATCGCCGAAGATGTTTACCAGGCACTACTGACGAAAGAAATAACCACTACAGAGGACTTTATTAAAAGAAAGATCGAAGAGATGCAGCAAAAGAGAATCCGGAGAAGGAAATTTGAAAGGCTTCCAAATGTCGTACCAATGGCTGAAATTGATGAAAAACTGGATCTGGAATCACGAATACGTCAAATAGTGCGAGAGAAGGTCCAGTGCCTCATATCTCCAGTAGTTGATCCCGAACTCCAAGACCAAGGCATTGAAGCCATTGTTCGAGAGGAAGTAGAAAATGCTTTGGCTCTTTTGTCACAGACAGCACCAGAATGGACAAAGGTCAAACCAAGACGCCGACCTTAATTTGTTGATGTTGCCAGACGACCTACGCCCGTAGCACAGCAACCACAGAGGAAGACAGATGTCTGGCGCACTAATGATAGAAGACCCATCTGTTTCCATTGTGGCCACCCTGGCCATGTAGTTCGATACTGCCGAGATCGCAAAGCTATTTTTGTGGCATATCGGGCTAATAGGAGAGATTTCGGCCAACAGACGTCAAATGAGGTACGCTATGCTGACGAGTACAGCCGACCAGCAATCCGAAGTTTGTCGCCCAGCCCATCACGAGGACGATCGCGGAGGTGTGTGGAAGACTCGCTAGATGGGTGCTGCGACTCCAAGAATACGATGTATCAGTGGTGCACAAAAGTGGAAGGAAACACAACGATGCTGATAGTCTGTCCAGAAACCCATTAAAAGTCGAAGCTTTATGGTATAGGGATTCCATAGGGGCCACTTTATTCATTAATCTCTCAGAAGAACAGATGAAAGACCCGGTAACGGCAAAAATAATAAGAGACCAACAAAGTACTAAAACAAGTAGGCTGGGAAACTTTGAATTAGTCGAAGGAGTCCTCTACAACAAGAATTTTGATCCATCCGGAAGGAAATTCCTACCAGTGATCCCGAAGCATTTACGGCTCAGTATTCTAGAATCTCTCTATGACGACCAACCGCTGGACATCTAGGTTTCACCAGGACATATTACAGAATAAGAAAGCGATTTCATTGGCCAGGTTTGTACAGAAATGTTCGAAGATATGTGATGCACTGCCGATAATGTCAAAGGAGAAAATCTATTCCTCAGAAACCACCAGGTCGTCTCGTGCCTATTCCATCAGCTGCTGCTCATTTCCATCGCATCGGAAGTGACCTTCTAGGACGATTTCCAAACTCTTACGACGGCAACAAATGGATTGTAGTATGCTCCGATTATTTGACACGGTACGCAGTCACCAGAGCTTTAACGCCGGCGGAAGCTACACAAATAGCCAAATTCTTACTAGAGGACATAATCCTGAAACATGGAGCTCCACGAGTTATCATTACAGACCGTGGTCAAGTATTCCAGTCCAAGCTGGTGTCCGATATTAATAGACTGTGCTGTATCATTCATAAAATGACTACAGCCTATCATCCGCAAACAAATGGCATCGCAGAGCGATTCAACAAATCGCTAGCAGATATGCTTTCTATGTATGTTGATGTCGAACAGAAGAACTGGGACCAGATATTGCCAGTCGTCACATTCGCCGACAACACTGCCAAGCAAGACACGACAGGTTTTACGCCCTTTTACCTACTACATGGGCAAGAAGCTGAAACGCCGTTGGATAAGATGTTTTCCATCTGTCCCAACGAGTTCAGCCAAGAAGACGATTATGTCAGTCATCTGATAAATATGACAGAAGAATCGAGGCAATTAGCTCGTGCACGAACTCTCGAGGCTCAGTAGAAAGATCGCCGGCATTATGACTCCAAACATCGGATAGTGGCATACGAACCAGGAGATTTATTGTGGATTTTTATTTCAGTCCGTAAAAAAGGGCTTTCCTAGAAGCTCCTCAAGAGATACTTCGGCCCTTATCAAGTTTTGAGGCGGTTGTCCGACGTCACTTATGAAGTAGCCGATTTCGATCCTAATTCTAGAAGGCGGAAACCGAAGGAAGTTGTCCAAGTTTTACGCATGAAGCCATACCATGACCCAGAAAAACAAGACGACCAACATTCTTATAAAATAATGGAGGTTCCGGAAAGAGACATTTCTCAAGAGACTACTCACCGTGAAGACACGACAACTTATACTGGCCCTGTGACTCTATCGATAGCTAGAGCCACACAATGAAATGTCATAACATCGAGACGCTGTTCTTCTAAGGAGGGAGCAATGCCTCATTGAAGAAAGGCAGTCGAATCTCCATGGCCGAATGGTCATGGCACTGGTCTCATGATCAAGAGTCCTGGGTTCGAATCGCGCTAGAGATAATGCGATTAATAGTATATGTAAGTACTTAATTCCTTGATTTTATGTTTTCCTTTATTTATTAATGTTCCAGAAGATACTGGACATTTCTTTAGTTTACCAGACAAGTGTTCTGGACTTTTCTTACTGTCTCCAGAAGAGTATTCTGGAACTTTCTCTGCTTTTATAAAAGCAGAAGATTTATCAGTTACTGTATTCTCAGTTAATTAATTGGTTTAGCTCTACTTCTTGTTTGCGTCATTGAGTTCAACACTAGAATATCTACGTGACACTATAAAGTGCAGTTTCAATATAGGCTTATACAAAAAAAAAAATGCTAATTACTAATAAAAGTAAGGCCTAACAATCATATTTCAACATTTTATCAATCAAATTAAGTTAAAATTAATTCGTTAAATAAAATTATAAATGATGTTGAGAAATTGAATTGTAATTAAAACTAATATTTTCAACATGTAATATAATTATGCAGTTTTATGTCGTAAAAGGGCCCATCTGAAGAAATGCTACGATCGATTTTAAAGTAATTACTGTAATCATGTGTTTTGGAATTAAATGTATGTAAAGCAGCAATTAAAGCGATTTCCATTTTACTTTTGCAACCTTTCTAATTACGAAAGAGAGGAAATATATTTTTTTCAGTCTAATGCAATGAAAATACAATGAAAAGGAGTTTTTAGAGGAATTTTAGTTTTTCTAATTGTAACTGAACTAAGTACTTAAATAAATTCATCCTCAGTTTAAAAAAAAATCGTTATTTTATAACATATCTTTATACATGCTGATTATTTATGACATGAAATGTGTGATAAATGCATAACTGGTTATTTTAATTCTCTTAATAAATTAAAAACCAATTTTAAACCAACCAGTAGATTTCTAATTATTTTGGTAATCATTTTAAATGCGGGATGATTAGTATCCGAATCTAATTAAAGATTTTACACCAATTGTGACTCTGGATTTTTTTTTTCATTTCGTATATTTAGCTTGATTTTTTTCATCTAATAATTATCTGTAAAAGAGATTCGTATTTGAAACCAATTATGAACAATAACTGTTAGTAGAAGTAATAAGAAGAAAACACTTAGCAGATGTCTTTTGTATCTAAAATATAAAAATGACATTGAGACGCAGAAGTTCTGCTTTTTCTCTTGGTTAATGTAATATTTCCTTGAAATGTCAAGCAATCTATTTTATTTTTAAAAAGTCTCTTTATGTTACGAAGCATCTGTAACAGATTAGAAAAAATTTGATCATTTTATTACGTCTTTTAAAGATACGGTTTGTGCTTTTGATCTCAAAATAAATTATTGGTATGCAGATTTCGAAAATAGTAAGGAAAAGGGTAAAATTACTAGCGAATTTTATGCATTAAAAATTAAAGTTTGCACAAAACTAAAATGCGTGTTTTTAAAGTTTTAAAACGAAATAGTAATCCGTTAAATTATGAGGGAAATATTTTATAGTTAATTCTTTTTGATTTCTTTTTATATTATTCTTTATTTTACAAATTAAAAACAAAAACAAAATCAGGAATATCTACTTTAATCTAAACGAAAAAGTATAATTAAACACAAAAACAGTAATAATGAATTTTAAAGATAATTTTTAAAAATCTATATAGCCTGAATGAGGCACATCTGTAATAGGCATTAATATTAACCATTTTTAACAAAATATGTGGCTTGTTCAATAATTTCTTTTAAATATTACCGAATAATATAGAGATTATTTTTCATTGCTGATAAGAGTCAGAAAATTTTATTTAAAGTTTCAAACGGATCTATTTACTAAGATGATATTTGATTATTTAAAACTTATTTGAATAAAATAAATACCGTGATATCTAAAAGACGATTGTGAAAAATTTCATGTGGCGACAAAATAATATTTTCTAAAAGAGTAAACGATTGAGAAAACGTAACTCTGTTACAAATCGTTTGGCAACTTTTGAAATGGCTATTTGAGCAGTTGTTTCCAATATGAACTGTTGAGATTACCATTCAAGCATTTTTGTAAGAAAACAAATTCGGAATGTAGTACTTACTAGAACATTGAGGCATCTAAAATTTCTAAAGAAAGTTTGAAGCAAAATTTTCAGGGGAAGTATATAGCTGCTTCAATGGGATCCAGACTATCTGTAATTATAGATAAAGCCTGAATTCATCAACATGAACTTGGGACAAGGCATCTATCTGAACAATGAGGTACAAAAGATCTCTCACTAGCTGGAACATGTGTGGCAATGTGTTCTGGGATTTCCGTAGTGTAATCGTTTTCTTTTGGAAATGGACAAAGCATTTACCCATTTATGTAATTCTTCTTTTCCGGATCATTTATATCACAACTAATAATAAAAGAAAATGTGTGTTAACTTTAATACTCAAATTTTTGCATATTATATATATATATATATATATATATTCGTTTTATTTCATCCCGGGAGGCATGATCTATGTACCAGCGTTAGCGACGAACACGTCAACACAGAGCGAAATGAGGAAAAGACAATTTTATCTCTGTGAATGTATACTGTGAGATTTTGGTAGGTATTTCCTACACGTGTTTAAATTTATGTAAAGGAATTAATTGCATGGATCTCTTCAAAGACTTTGTTTAGGTCAGCAACTTTTTATCCATTTACTCGAAGCGTGGAAACCTCTGACGAAAGCATTTTTACAGAGATTTTTGTTGCTTTAATAAAATAAAAATGGTGGAATGGGATCAGAGAATAAGAGAATATTTTAGAATGAAGTTAATATGTGCTGAATTGAATTAATTACAAAATATATTTAAGAATTTAAAATGGAAAATTGAATATACATAAAAAGATTTTTAAACGTTTTTTTAATAGGCCTGAAATGTATAAAATAAAATTTTTTGAATGTTCTAGTTGTCCAAACAGTAAAGTGGAATTTTTGAAAATAATGCCATAGGGAAAAATGAATATTATCGAAAAAAATTATGTTGTAAACATAATGAAGAGTTAAAATTGATTTAAATGTTGTTTTTTTAGCTTTTACAGATTTTTCTGCTTTATTTAGAGAACGAGTTTTATAATAAAAAATTATACTACATTAATTTAGGAATATAAAATATTTTGTTATTTATACATCAGGTATTAAATTATTTATACCACACATATGCACGTAAGTTTCAATGAATAATTTTTAAAAAGTTTTTTAAGTTTTTGAATGATAGTAAAATATTTAGAAATAGAAATATAAATTAAATGGTTAGACTACAAAATTAACGAAATAAAAAATTCAGACCTTCATTTTTTTAAAAAATATTTTTTGCAACAACTGTTAACTTCATTTAATTTTACATTTATTTTTCAAATAAATAAATCCTTCATTCTTTTCTAGTATAAATATTATCGATCCTTGAACACATTAAGAAAAAAAGAAAGAAAAAGACTTACCTTTTTTCCCGAAATTAATTCCATCCGAAATAATAAATGTTTCCAGAAATTTAAAAAAAAATGCACAAAAAGAGTCTTTTTGCAATTCTTCTTTTTAAAAAGAAAAAGGAAAACATTTTTCATCTTCCTTTTTCTGACCTATTTTTTATCTCCCCACCCCTTCTTTCTATAACACAAATGGATGTTAGCAAAAAATGGAAGTTTACTTTTTCTTCTACTGTCAGACGTGTTGCAGGAAAGAAGATTAATCTAATCTTAGAATTACATTCCACTGAGTAGAAACATATTTAGGAGTGTTTGATGTCAACTTCCTGAAATTGTTTCTCCAACTGCTGTTTGGGTAGGAAGAAAACGTTTCTGCTTAATCTTTTGGTGTAATATATGTCTTCACGCATTTTTTATCCCGTTGAAACGTGGGATTGTTTCAGAAAAAGGAATAGATGGTGTTAACGAGGGGAAATAGCTTTAGTCGATTCACTTCAGTTTAGGAAAAAAAGCAGTTATGTTTTATTCTTATTGCTCATTACTCTTGTTTGCAATTCACTTATTCTAGTATATTGGTTTTACTATTATTTATATCCAACTGTCTATCGATAGACAAATATAATGGTAATATATACACTGCTTGACAATTGCTAAGGAACAAGTGATTTATGCAAAATTGAGTCTCAGACAGCAGACCAATAAAAGTAAATTCAAGTTGAGAGAGCATGGTAGACCAGGACTCGTTATCTGTATAAAAGACATTGCATGCAAGTTCATATGATTCATACGAAAATTCATGCTGTTTGATGTTTGACCCAAAGTAGTGTAGGATGTTATAAAAGTTTTTCTCTGAAATTCTGTTTGTTTCTTGCCACAATTAAGAGCAAAATGTCAGAAAGACATAATTCGAGTGCCTACGATCGTGGACGAGCAGTTGGACGACTGGAAGCAGGTCAAAGTGTCACTACTGTAGCTGCTGCAATGGATGCATCAAAGAGTATCATCTCGCGATTAAAGAAGGCCGTTGAAGGTGGAAATGCTTTGCAAAAGCATGCCGGAGATCGTGGTAGGAACACTACACCTTTAGAGGATCGCTATGTAGTCCTCGTGGCAAAAAGGAACATAAATTTAATTCCTGGCTAGATAGCTGCAAACCTTGCAACCGCTACCGGTACGCAAGTTTCTGCAAGAACCATCTCACGGCGATTAAATCAAGTTGATTTGTATGCACGGAAGCCTGTTCGTTGCATCCCGCTTCAACCATACCATCGTCGTGAGAGATTACGCTGTTGTAAGGAACATGTCGGTTGGGATATCCAAAAATGGTCTAGAGTGATGCTCTCAGACGAAATTCGTTTCAGTGTGACGAGCGATTCTGGCCACCAATTACTGTGGAGAGAGCGTGGAACACGTTATGCACAACATTTTTTAGTGAACGTGATCGGTACTGCCCAGATGTGATGGTGTGAGCAGGCATCATGCACAATGGCAGAACACCGCTTAACATCTTTGAGTGAGGAAGTGTTACATCACAACAGTATTGCAGGGAGGTTATTATGGATCATGTTCGTCTTTTTGGGGGGGCTGTAGGTGCAGACTTTTTATTTATGGACGAAAATGCGTGAGCACACAGAAGTGTTGAGGTATCGGACACACTGCAAAGTGAAAATATTGTCCGTATGCAATGGCCTATTTACTCTCCCGACCTAAATCCCATTGAACATGCCTGGGATGCTATTGGCAGACGTGTTTCAAGTAGAACCATATCTCCCCGAACAATGCAAGAGCTCAAAATCGCCTTGAGGGAGGAGTGAGACAATATCCCTCAAGAACTCCTCGACAGTTTAGTGGAGATCATGGAGAACAGAAGCAAAATGTGCATTAGTTTCCGTGGTCATCATACATCTTACTAAGGTAATCATGTCTGCATCAGTCTGACCTTAAGATCAATTTTTGTGGGGCTGTTTGGAAGTTAACTAAGGAGCATCTTTTTTGTTTTTCAGTTTTTAATTCTTCGATGTGTCGATATCTGCACCCTTTTCCGCTATAAGAAATGCACATCCCCCCTACTAAATATGCACTTAGTTTCATTTCTTCAATCATTGCCTATACTTAATTTTTCCAAAAAACGTAACTGTTCCTTAGCAATTGTCAAGCAGTAAAAATATATAAAATGTAATCATGATTCTTTGTAGTAATTCTTTTATTTAAACGTTTTTTTATTGAAAAATATTCAAGTTTTCGATGTCATATATGTCATATATTGTCATATATTTTCATCTATATATTTTGATAACATTATTTTATAGAAGCGATTTTTACACTATCTTGTAATTTAAAATATTGTCTTTGCAAAAGAAATTTCATTTTTGTAAAATATTTCTTTTATTATAATGGATTTTTAAAATGTAAATTTATATGTACAATTTTTTATTGTTATGGTGAAATATAAACCAATTTTATTTCCTTATCAAACTATTCAATTTCGTGCTTTTACCAGTGTTAAAAGTAATAAAAACAATATAAACAATTTGTATCAATAACTGAAACTAATAAAAATATTGTCTTTTTTGTGTATTCAGAACAAAATGGAAGAATATCATTATATCAGTATTCCTATAACATAGTATTCAGCATTCCACAATTAACGATTTTCTTGACATCCATATTTTTGTATAAGAAATAATTGTGCAGTTTATTACGCTAATCAGTGGGTATTTTTTTTAAATATTGATACTTGGTATTATGTTCTCATTTTTAGCTCATATATTATGTAATTCATCATTTTAAATATTAAAAGTCTTAAAATCAGTTCTTGTTTCAAAATTTCCCATCAGAAACCACAACTATGATGGAATCAAAATTTGATTAAAGTAATCAAATTAATTGATAACTAAACTCTCAAAATATTAAAATATCATATTGTCTAAAAATTTCAGAAATATAGTAGTACATCAAGAAGAAAGGGGAAAACTTGAATAAAAGAAATTCATCTTTAAAAGCATGAAAGAATTACAATGAAATAAAAAGCTTATAAGAAATAATTTATTCGTATTTTTTTTACATATATTTTTATTTTTATATTTCAAATAAAAAAAAATTAAATATAATTTTAGTAAATCCAACAATTTTGCAGAATAACTTAACTAACGACTGCTAAAATAAGAGATTAAATTCATTGACCAAATCCATATATTTTCCATTCAACTAATTATTTGAATTATCTATTGAATTCACCAGTTTTGAAAACTAACTTAAATATCGGCTTCAAAAATTACAGATTGAAAAAATTGACCAAATCCATTATTTTTTCTCTAATTATTTTCAACGCACAATTAATGTTATTAATCTTGGAAAATAATTGAATCGCTTACCACTAGCGCCATGAATATTGATTATTCTAAGCATGGATTACAGTTTTCTTTCTAAAATTAATTCCATCTAAAGTAATAAACATTCCGCAATTTTTTTCTTTAAAATGAAGAAAAGAGAACTTAAGTTCCAGCAATCCTTTTCTTTAAAGTAACATTTCTCATCCTCTCTTATGATCTACTTATCATTTGCTTCTTGTCATTCTGGAACATAAAAGGAATGTTAGGAAAAATGGAAGTTCCATTTTTCCTCTTCTGTCAGACGTGTTAAAAGAAAGAAGATTAATCTAATTATAGAATGGGATGCCAGATAGTAGAAACATACTTAGGAGTGTTTGATGTCAACTTAGAAAAGTCTTTTTCTCGTTGTGGTTTAGGCAGGTGAAAGAAGAATTTCTGCTTAGCCTTTGTGTTTAATATATGTCATCGAGTATTTTTTGTGGTGTAGAAAAGATGAAAAGATTTTGGAAGTAAATCAATAGAGTTTAGGAGAAATACCATTTACCATTTTTCATGAGCACTGTATAAAATTTAATTCTTTGATTGTGTATGACAATAAAACGAAATTGCAATTAAACTATGCATAAAGTTTTAATTTTTAAATAAATAAGATATTAAAGAATCTTCTACTAATAAAAATGAAATATTGGCTCCATATATCAACCCTATCCAAGTCAGACGGTTTATCTGGAGCTGCCAAATTTGGCATATA
>JAPMOR010028558.1:52829-73584 GCA_026543865.1 Argiope aurantia
GTAATTTCCTTTCTATTATCGCAGAAATAATATGATTTATAGCAGAAGTTCCATTTTAGTTCTCCTGGAATAAAAATATTTCTGACAGACTAAAATACAATAGATTTATTTGAAGTATCAATAATTCAAGGCTGATATACACTGTTTTCGAGCAATATTATAAGCTGGAGTAGTTGAACTATACTCATGGTTGGGAAATTTATTTAATCGCCTTTAATAATAAAAATGAATATCTGAGTGTTTGTGTGTGTTGGCTCTCTTCAGGTCAAATTGTTTGACCTGAAGCTACCAGATTTAAAACACATATAAACTTGAAAGGTGGAAATGTCCTTTTCCGTAGATGGTTTGCTTCCTGAACTTGATTTTCATCTAATCTTTTATTAATTATAAATTAAGCTGAATTTTGGCCTTTTCCCCTTGATAACTTTTGTAAATATTATGGTACAAAAATAAACTTTACATTATTTTAAAATACAAAAAAAAATATCCCTTTACAAATTTAATAATTATAGAAAGTTTTACTGAGTTTTTGTAATTTGTAATTTTTTTGCTTAATTTACTACATTAAATTATATTGTTACCCTGAAATTCAAACTGTTTTTATTTTTCCATGAAATATATAATCTTGTCACTTTCTTACATCAGTAAAAGCTAAAGAAGAAGAATCTGTGTAATTCAAAAGACAACACTTCCCTAATTGAATCAGAAATGTAAGTCAATCCCCAACAATTTTTCTTCAATGTTGAAGATAAGCCAGAATTTCCCTTTTGATTAGTACTACCTAGATGATGATTAGGTTGTCAAACAGATTGTTTTTATCAATAAAATATTTGCTCCCTACTTCTTCACCCTATGCCTTTTGAATATGGATATGAACACATCATAAGCTAAACAAGGTGGAATTGAATCAACCACTACAAATAGAGTTAGAAGAATTAAATTGTAAAAATAGTGAAGTTACGGCGCATATCATGTCACACATCATTTATTTTCACAAAAGAGCATTATATTACAATGAATTTTTTTTTACAATGCAACAAAAAAAATGATTATTGGTACTTTTTTGAAAAAAAAAAAGTCATCAATAGCAGGAAATGTATTGAAATATCAAAAACATTCCATTCCATGTCTAGAATAAGAAGCTCTGTTCTGAAATTCTTTAGTAATAAATTTCTTAAAACATATGGAATGCCTACTGGAAGTTACTTTTGCTATTTATCCAAACGAATTATAAATACAGGGTGTTTCAAAATTCATAGGCAAAATTTTAAGGGGTGATAGAAAAGATCTAAACAAGCAATTTTCACGATACAGTGCATGGGTGGGGGGGGGGGCAAGCGGTGAAACGCTAGATGGCGCTGTAGTGGAAAGTATAAAGCGTGAGTTTTCTTACACATTGTCATTTCTACAGTGGATCTCAGAAGGTATGGCGATGTACAGTAATCAGAAAAGGTGGACATGCATTTTATGCATGGTCTGGCGAGTGGGAATGCTTTTGAAGCCGCAAAACTATACAGGTAGCGTTTCCCGAGAACACACATTGGAAGAATTGGTCCACACCTTGGCCGGCAGGCTCACCCGATTTCTCCTTTTTCTTTTCTGTGGGGCTATTTGAAAAGTCTCGCCTACGAAAACCCTACAGTCTCCAACGAGGACCTAGTTGCCAGGATTTCTGTTGCTGTCGGCGCCGTCCGAGAAATGCCGGATGTGTTTGAAAAAGTACACCCCTCACTACATCGCAAGTGTAACGCCTGCATTACAGCAAGCAGTTTCTGTAATTTCGCCATACAAGTTGTCAATAAAATTATTCAGTACCTCCTCTATCCGTTTGGTGTTTCGTTCTTTCATGTGACAGTAACTGACCCCTTCTAGCGCTTCACCGCTTACTCTCCGCCTATGCATTGTGTAGTGGAAATTGCTTGTTTAGACGTTTCCGATCACCCCTTAAATTTTTGCCTTTGAGTTTTGAAACATCCTGTATAAGGTAATTTTTTCGGTAACAGCCCCTTGAAGGCAACTTTCTTTCATATATTGGAGATAAATAAAAATTTTCGTTTTGGTAGGTATAACCTTGCTGATGATCCAGGTAGGTCATACAAATTGCTTAGAGGGGCCTAAGAAATAAATTTCTTGGCCCAGTTGGATAGCCTTCTAGAGGTTTTCCCTAAGCGAATTAGAAATGTAACTGATTTTGTTTTGTGACATCCCCATTAAGTTAACTTTTCTTCATATATTGAAGATTAGTCAGAATTTCCCTTTAGGTTAGCACTACCTAGATGATGATTAGATTGTCATACATATTATTTTTATAAGTAGTATATTTGCTTTATTAATAAGTCAAATTTTTTCTTTCGGTAGGTATGACCTAGGAAATGACTTAAGTAGGTCATAAGGATTTCTTTAATCAACCAAATGAGCTCTTTCTTCTTTACCATGAGTATTTTAAATATGGACATGAACTAATTATAAGGTAAATAAAACGGAATTGGATCAGCCATTACAAATAAAATTAGAAGGACATTGTAAAAAGAGTGGAAAAAAAAGAGTTATATCTCATATCAATTCTATTCTCACAAAAGAACATTAGATTACAATAATACTTCTTTACAATACAACTAGAAAAAATATTAAAAAATGATTGCTTATAGCTGCTTTTTTGAAAAAAAAAAGAAGAAAGATATCAATAGCAGAAGATATATTGAAACATCAAAAACTTTACATTCCATGCGCAGGATAAGAAGCTCTGTTCTCAAATTCCTTTGAAGTCTAGCTGAAATAATGACATAGAGGAAGGGATGAAATGTCAGAGAAATCTATTTGGTTTACGGAGAAAGAGCAAGCGTTCCGAATAAACGATGAATTTCGTAAATTGTGGTTTAAAAAATATTGTTCATTCGAGATTCCTCAAATCTTTTGTTGCATTGTGCAAGTTTATTATTTGAATCGCGAATACAATCCATTTCCTGTTCGTGATGTCTTTTCTTCAGTTGCAAAGAAATGGTTGATCATTTCTTAAGCTATTTCAGAAAACACAATATATGTTTCTGTCTAATAAGAAAGGGAAGAATAAATTAGTGTTCTAAATTTAAAAAAAACCATTATTTTTCTTTTAAAATGTTTTTCAAGACTTTCTTCCCAATAGGAAAGCAAATATTTTCATTACATTATTCCAATTTTTTTCAATATCTTTATAAGAATGCAAGCCTTTTTTAAACGTTATGTTTCAATCTGAAATAAATTATTAGACCAAGGAGAACATTTCTAGTAAAAAATATATTAGTCTGTGGGATTTGTTTCTTTAAAATATAATAATTAGAAATTAAATTGTTGGAATAAAAATTGTTGTTGGCGTATAGAATAGAAATTAAATTGTTGGCGTATTTTATGATTCATGAGATATGAATGATATTCATATGAAATTTAAGAGATAGAATAGTCGTTTGGTTCAAATATGGCTGAATATATGATAGATTAATACGGGAATTAATAATTTCAAAGAAATTATTATTATATCTAGGTATGACAGAGATTCCAAGAGGGTGGAAGAAATAGAAAATACGTTAGAATTTACTGTCTTCACTTTATATATCTATAAAACGAAGATTTTGAAGAAAAAAAAATTCTGGTGACAACTGTTGGTTCAACAATTCTGCGAAAATCATATACATAGTGTAGGAAAAATAATGCCAACACAGATCCTAGATCTAGAATCTGCAAGAGAATTCGATTCATTATTTCAGAGACTAGAGGAATGAGATAATATAAAGCTAGAAGTCGAGTTACGAATTATCTCTTTGGAATCTTGATTTATCACTCTTTGAATCATTTGTTTTATTCTGAGCACTTTTGTAGTGCTGCTATTTAATTAGAGATTTACTATCAACTAGTGCAATTATTCATTTCAGCAAGTACTGACTCCGTGTACAATTCATCTGTGTTTCACTACTTATACTTTCATGTTTTATTGTGGAATGAAACATTCTTATCTACTATCAGACTTGTTGAATTTCTCTCGCACTCCCACCAGACGGATATTTTTGCCGCAGTATTGTAGCAATATTAGTGCTCTTTTAGCTTGATTTGAACAAAATTTCCTTTATTCTAAATTTAGGGATGTGAATGGGAAATAAGCCAGGCTTAATGCATTTGATAAAAAACGTTCATTGTTTAGTTTTTGCAAAGAAATAACTTTGAAAAAAAAATAGTTTAACCAAATTGGAAAGAGAAGAAGTGAAATTAAAGCCAATTTGTTGCGAAAATGGAAGAAACAGGAAATGGTAAACTGCATTTAGAGTTAAGGAAACGTGATAAATTTCAGTCCTTTGATTCCAAGAGATTCGTAACCTTAGAACGCTGATATGTCTCAGTTAGCCCTGGCAGATTATTGGATTCATATAATTCTTGTT
Organism: Argiope aurantia; assembly: GCA_026543865.1. Lineage (NCBI taxonomy): Eukaryota > Metazoa > Arthropoda > Arachnida > Araneae > Araneidae > Argiope > Argiope aurantia. The sequence continues at coordinate 57,236 of JAPMOR010028558.1, forward strand.
GAATATATATAGAAAGGGATTCTGATTACTGAAATTCGTATATTTGAGATTTGATAATTGAAACTGTACTGTGAATGACAATTCCCCGTTCTCTTTGTAAATACACATAGAAAGGACAGTTAATATCATAATAGTTAAAAAAAAACATACAGTAATCAATGGAACTGTTCTCCTCAAATTTTTTCTATGTTTATGTAATGATTCCATGATTCTTGTTCAACTTCTTATCAACATTAAGAAAGTCGGATATGGATTCATGAACTATCCAATTAAATCTAGGACATCGTAATAGATTGCAAACATACAGAAATTAATAGAACATTACTCCCAGCGACGTTTCTATTCTTATCTAATATCTACAATTCTTGTTTCTTGAAAATTTTATCAGTAAGAAGAATGTCGGGTATGGTTTCGTGAGGTGCATGCCTTATCTAACAGATTCTAGGATTTATCCGTCAGATATCGTAATTGTTCGAAAGCATACCAATGAAATGGTTCTCTCCATTACATTTCTATTCTTATTCACTATGCTCGATTCTTGTTCAACTTCTTATCAGCACCAAGAAAGTACGGTATGGTTTCATGAACTACACTTCTTATCTAATTGGTCCTAGAAATTCAACTAATATCTACAATTTTGATGTGAATGTTATGCATAAAATTTCTAACTCGTTGTACTTTTGAGCTGTCATACTCACTTACGTAAGAAGAAATGGACCGACAGACAGTTAACTTGTTAACGGGTTTAATCGAAAATTTGATAGAGACTTATAATTTTAATCATAAAATCGCGTAACAAATTTTATTAGTTTAGTTTGTTATTATAATCATTTATTCACTGGAATTCATGAATTACGTACCTTATTTAATTTAATCTGGAATTTTTCTAATTGAATATCATAATAAATAGAAAACATATTCAAACCAATGGAATTGCACTCCTTGCGACTTTTCTATTCTTATCCAATATTCAAGATTCTTGTTCAACTATTATCAGAGCCGAAAACGTAGGGTATGGTTTTATGAACTACACATTTTATCTAATTGGATCTAAAATTTTTCTAAGATCTTCAATGTTGATGTAAATTTTATGCACAAAATTTCTTGCTCGTTGCATTTTTGAATTGTCGTACTCACATGCGCATAAACAAATGTGCCAACAGATGACAACTTGTTGACGAGTTTAATCGAAAATTAAACTTGCCGTTGTTAGATTTATAATTTTAATCATAAAATCTCATGCCAAACTTTATTAATCTAGCTCGTAATTACAATTGTTGATTGTATTATCTTGCCCACCGATGTATAGATACACTTCTAATTGATGAATTGCATCAAAAATTAGATACAATCTGCAGTTTTAGTGAAAAAAAAAACAAGATATCAAATTTCAAATATATCCTGTTTTTTTTTCATCAACATAAAGGATGATAAATTATAAATACAATTTTTCTAGTCCCAGTAGTATCGAAAGCTTGGAAAATTCGAATGATCCACTCAAATAATTTTTTGAAGTTTAAATACGTTTTATTTACTTATTTCGTATATGAAAAAGGCCAAAATTACTAAAAACAATCATAAAAATGCTATTTTGTGGTGGTATGTAGATTATTATGATCTGTGCAGGAAGCAACAGGACGAATGTTGTTGGAAACATTTCTTTAATAATCACATTCACACACTAAACAATTACAAACACAAAGACAAGACATTCACGCGCGCGCTTCACAGTTCAACATCACATCTCCTTCTCATTACAATCGCAATGCATTATGGGATGACATATGGGATGACATATGGGATGGCCCAATCAGGCATCGCCATCTAGTATCCAAAAGAGAAGATAAATGTAATGCAACTGCTACAATTTATAAATTCTCTAAATACCATTATTTTCAAAATTTTCCTCAAATTTTGATATTAATTGGCTGATATAAAGTATTTCAGACTTCATTGTTATTCCCCAAGGACAGCATAAAAATGTTTTTCGAACAACTTCCACTAAAATGTTTCTCTGTTTCGAGAGAATTCTGAAAATGTCGAACAAAAATCTCCCTTCTTTACTGAAACACTTTGAAACTCTTAACCCCTGAGGAGTATATATTTGTATTTAAAAGTGAAGCAATTTTTCAGTATAATCTTTAGCATCATCATCAAATTTTTACGTTAAACTAAATTTACTTAATAAAAGTACATTTAGATTTTTTTTTTTTTAAAAGAGGACAAAAAGCAAACATAAAATAGAATACGAAAATAAACAAGTTAAATGGAATGAAATATTTTCATAAAAATATTTTGAAAAAAATTGTTAATCTCTTTCTTAAATCCTTAGTAAGTAAACTACTTTTTGCATTAATGTCAAAGGTAACACAGGATGCTTCAGAAACCAATTTAAATATTGAAAAATAAGCAAAATGTCTGAATTAGCAAACGAGTATAATAAAATGATTGCTGCAATAATGCATTTATAATTCCAATACTTCTTGAAAAAATGCTAAAATAGAAATACTAATGATCTGAATAATTCTTTTCATTAAAGCTGTGTTGATTAAAAATTTTTTGGGGCTAAATTAAAGCGATGATATATTCAAAACAAGCTTTTTTCATTTTCAAGGAATCGAACATTAAATGCAGGGATTAGAATTATAATATGCATTATAATATTAGGATGACATTTCTTTTAGATTATTGCTTTAAATATTAGTTCCAATACTAATCAAGTATGAATAAAATTTTTATAAATTTGTTATAATAATATGAGAGTAATTTTTAAATGTTTTAAATTTTATGCTATGAACTTTTTGGTAAAAATTAAAAAAAAATGTATGTTTGAAATAAAATTGTTATTTAACAAAAATATTACTTTGAACTGTAATAAACATAATCTGTATTCGTAAACTATTTTCTAACTATCTAATACTTATTAACTTTGAATCAAAAATTAAAAAAATTAAATAATATGTTTCCTTTTAAGAGGAATAATTTAAAATTCATACAAATATTCAAAGTAATTTATTAAAACTTTAAATATATATACTTGAATAATCTATCTAATAATCTATTTGAATTATATTTGAATAATTTAATTTCATTAATTCAGCAAAACAGAAAAGATTAGTAACTGAATAATAATTTAATACCGTTTCATAAGACACTATCTAATAATTGGTTTCCAGTTTTTTACAATGGTTTACAATGTAATACATTTAAAGGCCAACATTTTATAGCTAAAATCCTTTAAGAGTTCTAAATCAATTTCTAAACCACTTTTACACAATATTCAGGAACAACTCATAACCATTTCTCATCATTTGAGTATATACCGATGGCGCTTGTCTAGAAGTCCAAGCTCAAAGCAATATTATGATAATCTTTAATTTTGTTCTCAACATTTTAATAATTGCGTATCCTTCCTTAAGATTGAATTTTATATATATCCCTTAGAAATGTAAATCCTCCTTAACAATGTTCTCGCCGAAAGACGAGATTAGCAGTTCCGGCGGTCATACAAAAGACCAGACTCCGATAAGGATAAGACAACACCTTATTAAATTTCCTACTCGGATTATTTGCATATCACGCGTTTAAAGAAAGGCCGAAGGGCTTAAATGGGCTTCGTTAAGAATGCCTGTGAGATTCTGCTGCGGAAGTTGGTTAATTTCTGGGATGTCTTTTTGAAAGAATTTGGATTGAAATACGAAGCTTTTGTAATTTTATTTTCGATTAATTTGGAATTGTTCTTGTTGAAGTCTTTGGGTTTGAAAAGCAACGATGTGATTAATTTTATTTTTATGTATATCTTTTTGCAAGTATACATGTGACCAGCAATCTATGAAATTCCGAAATTTCGTAGAATACCTAAACATTTTATACAATCCTGGACATTTTAATGCAAAATATGAAATTTTTTACATAATATATAATATCTAATATAGATAGATATAGCATATAATATCCAAGCACTCTATAGAATGATAATTGCTGCTGAGAAAAAGTCTGAAAAAGAAGCCATGATAAGGCCATGAGCTAAAAAGGCGTTCAACCCTCAAAAATGAAAAATTAATTTTGAAAGAATTCCTTTGAAAATATTTATTCAAAATACGTTAAAAGAAGCAATAAAATTGTACAAAACCAAATTTATTCCTTTCTTATTAAAAAAAAATATGAAACTACTTGTGGAGCCAAAATAGGATATAATTTATTTTGTACTACACTTAATATAATTTCGAAATTCGATATTCGAAACGAAATGGCGATGTATTTCATACTTCTTCGGTTTTTTATTTGGTTTTCTGCAAAATTCCTAAGAAATATGTGAAATATTTATCGCTTTATACAATGTCGGACAATTTTTTGGCATTCTATTAAATGCCTAGTTATGCTATAGAATGCCGGATTTCAATCTTTGCCGGTAATTAAACAATTTAAGTTTATTCATTTTATTTCACTAATAGAATTTTGTTTAAAAAAATAAATTTAACGAATTATTTTTCAACATAACATTTGCATATTGACATTTAAATTTCCTTTTATGTCATTTTTAACAAAATATGTATATTTTTTTAAACATTAGTGATGAGATCTTTTTAACTGGTTATCAAACATTATGACAGAAAACATTAAAATGAATTTTACATCTTTATTGTCAAAATCAATAAAAGCTACATATTTTCTACAGATCTCAGCAAAGTAATTCGATTGGTCAATAAAAATATATGTGACAACTTCACAGGCAAATCAATTAATGCATAGCTCATTTGTAACTTCTGGCGAGGAAATTAAATATATTCCTGTAAGAAATGTATTTTCTTTCAAAGCAGTTCGCTGTAGAGGAAAATCTATACAACGAGCATTTTTCCCTTTGGGGATAAATCGTTAAGCTAATTCAATTTTATTGGTCAGAAATGTAATTAATCTTCCCGTTGATTTTGCTAAACTTTAAAGCCATTCCGTTTTATAATTTATTTTTCATTCCTGACCGTTTTGGAATTTCAAATTGATGATTTGTTTAATTAGATTTTTCCGAATCTGTGATCCTATTTGACATCACTGGAATAATGAATTATCTGCGAATTTTTGCTTTTATTTTGCATTGTAAAGGATTTGATGGGGCTCATATAGCAACACTACATGAATGTAATTAAATAATGAATGGATAAATTTAATAAGAAAAAAAAATAATTTAAAATAAACAAAAAATTTAACGATTAATTAGTTACTTTTTTCTATTTTAATTTTTTTTTTATTGGCGAATATTAGTTTGAACAATAAATGCGTTTAAAGTAGCATCTTATTATTAATCATGGGATCTCAAGTTAATGAACTAAAGTTTTGTTCTTTTAAGAATATATCAAATTTAATTTACAAGTTTACAAGTTTTTTATTTATTGTTCGCATATATACGCATAGACACACAAACAGATACTCAACACTTTATCAGGTGTAGTTTGAAATGAAACATTTATTTACAATTTACATATAAAAATCATATATTTACATCCGTATTTTTTGTATTTTACTTTGATTATTGTATTTTGCGAAAGCACATCGTAACAGACAGCCAATAATGTGATTGATATGAGAAAATAGGCACTAAAATTTTATATTGAGATTGCTGACTTTGCTAATAAATCAATTTTTTACAATAAATAAATAAATATATAAATAAAATAAAATGAATTAATAAATAAAAAAAGAAAAAAAAATCATGAATGTTTTAAATTTGTGAGCAGTTTGGTTGGTATCTAAATTCATTGTTTGGACATTTCTGATAATTTTTATATTCGTGTTATTTGCAATTTAATACAATTTTACATTTTTAAATGCTATTTTCTGAAGTTTAAAATTTTAGTAGAATATTTCCAAAATAAATTCACAAAAATGAAAATTTAATAAATATTTTCAAGATGAAAAAAATTAAAAAATAATGCATATTTTAAAAATTAAAAAAATAATGCATATTTTAAAAATTAAAAAAATAATGTATATTTTTAGGCAAATTTTGAGTATTGATTTCTCAATATATTCTGGAATTTTGGAAGAACTGAATATACGATCATCTCATTTTTAAAGATTTTACTCTTTATTATGGGAAAAATTAAAATACTTGTGATCGAGTGTTAACTCGATCACAAATGTTTTATAAATGGAGGAAAATGCTGCTTATTACTTAATTCAAGAAAATGGCAATATGCTTCTTAAGTTATCGCAAATCTTTAAAAAAGCATTTGATAAAATAGTAGACTAGAAAATTTATTGCTATAGACTATTTTTAATTGAAAAAGCAAAAACAACTTATTTTGATTTTCTATTTTCAGAACTGTTTTGGTTCTTAACTAATTTATTTTTGCTCTACATGTGTTTTTTCTTTTTAATTTATGCAAAAATTCGAAAATACAGTCTTTTATAATATTTTTTCAAGATTTGTTTCCAAACTTAGTTACACTCATTATGACTACATACCAAATTTCATTTGTTACTCTAGCTTTGTTTTCTGTTGTCGTGATACTTAAGAGAGAAATGCATTTTTTTTAACTGAGAGAGATCTATAATATGAGGAGTAAATAAAGTTTCGTCTTAGAAATATCTGCAGCATATGCTTTCAGTCTTGGATTCGAAGATCCTCCGCCCATCTACGCATGCGCCCGGATGTGTTTATTTAATCAAAATAGGGGTAAGAGGAGATATGATAGGAGATGTTTATATTTAATGATAATTGATCGGAGTATACACGAAATTAGGAGACTTAAAATCTGATAATAATTCGTTATATTGTCAGGAAAAGACTGTAATTCAAATAGTTTAGAGTAATTAGTAAGTAAAATAGTTTAGAGCAATTTTTGTTTACTATTAGATGCTTACACACTGAATTATGCTAAATAAATGGAAGATTTATGTTTTTAAAATGTGCTGGTTCATTTTTTGCAAAATATTAAATTTTCTTATGTTAAAATACTTTTTTTACATAAAAAAGTATTATTTTTAAATTAAATTCAATAACGATAAAATTAGCTATTGAATTTTTCGATAACATTATGAGATTAACGAAGTAAAATATTCTTCGTGTCGCTCCTTAAAGTTTTTATGCCGCTTGAATTTGCGATTTAAGAAATAAATACGAAAGTGTGAATTAAAATAAAAAAAAGGTACTGTAAAAAACAACACGATACATGAGGGGAAAAAAACTGAATGAAAAAAAATCTAATGGGGAGGAAATCAAGGTCAAATATTGACGAATTCCGGAAATGGTTCATCCTTTCCCATCCCATCACACCCCTTAGCGAAATAGAATTCTCGAAAAATAATAGTCTCGGGATACTGAAAAGGACAGTACTCCCCGTGCAAAACGTATCCTTTACGAAGAAAAGTGATGTTGTTAACAAAAGTTTATAATCATTTGTGAATAAAAACTTTATATCAAATAGTCTTATGTAATTGTAAATACTTTTAAAATATGACTAGTTAAATATTTTTTAAATAATAAAGAAATAAAGAATTAATGTTGTGAATAATAAATGAATAACGTGGAATCTGAGAAACAATAAAACAAGATTCATTCATTCATTCATTTTTTTTAAGTGAGGAGTGATACCGTTCACCGGAATCACTACATTCATGAATTATTAATGCCACCAGTCGAGTCTCATCACAGAAACAAAGGAAGCATTTTTCTCAGAAATAAATAAGAATAAACACGCGCACTTTCACAATTTTCTAAAATTCTGGCATCGGATTATTACAAGACCTCAAAACAAACTGCCAGTTACCGTTACGGTTTCCTTGCAAACATTTGCAAATTCCCCTCTCGTTCTTTACGAAAAATCTCTGTTGATTTCAGCAACAAATGCTATCTATTGTTATCTGAATACGGGAAGAACGGGCGGAATAGTCTACAATTTTCAGCAGTGAATAATGATAGTGAAAAGAAAATCGCTGGCATTTGCAGAGTTGTTCTCTAGAATTTCTAATAAATACATGCATGCATTTTATATTAGGACTTCATCTGATACAAGCGCCCTTTTTTAAAATGAAATTTTGATGCATTGATTAATGGCTCAACTGTGTAATCTCTACTAATAATAAAGATGAATGTGTGTATGTATATTGGTTCTCCATAGGTCAGACCATTTGACCTTTAACTACGAAATGTGGCACATAAATATATTGGAGGGTAAGAATGTATCCTTTAGAATGATTTTTTTTTTTTTGGATTTTTAAAATAGAATCTTAATTAGTTAAAATTAAACTGATCTTTGGGTTTTTTTTAAAATAATAACTTACAAAAATTAAAATTTTCCTTTTTTTTAAATTTGAAATATTTTTTTTAATGATAGCAATTTAAATGTCGTGCAAATTATTTCTGGATTATGGCAATTTTTTAAAAAATATTTTTCTCTAATATCCAGCAATGAAATGAAATTAAAAGTTTTCATTGTTTCGTGAAATATTTAATTGCATGATTTTCTGACATTGTCGAAAGTTAAAGCACTAGGATTCTGCTATTTTTGTGTATTTTGCAAAATAAATAAAAAAGCAAATATCGCGAAATTATGAATATAGATGAACCACACATTTATCTTTTTAACAACGCTATGTTGTCATGGTATCGGTTTCAAAAACACATTATTCATATACCCAATGAACAGAACATACGTAAGGCAACCAAAATAGCACGGCTTTAATGTCCTAGCAGTTTGATGCAATCATGGTCATGAAATTATATCTAAATGATTTAACTGAAATTAGATAAAATCAATATCCTCGGCTAACTAGCTGAAAGTCAGTGCTGACTAGTATCTGTATATTTTTCACATAATTCTCAGGTATCAGGCCTTATACTTTGTATACCAAAAGGCCTAATAAAAAACTTCAAGTGTCAGTCAGACAGGAGAAACAATGCATTTTGCTGAAAACATGGGGGAGTGGTAACAGCTGCAGGGAATATTTTGCCACCAAAATAAGTGAATAGATAATATCAGATAGAGCCTATAGCATAAACTTAATCCCATACAAATTTAAATAATTAAATAATACAATTGCAAAAGTAATAACATTGCAAGCATTATACCGCATGACAAATTCAATAATGAGAAGTAGGATGCAGCATCATCAACAGATCTTTGAAGTACTTCAATTAAGTGACAAAATACTTATATTCTGATGCGATAAGAAGCATTCTGATAAGATAATGTACATGTTATGATTCGAATTGTATTGCTTTAGTAAATTTCTATTCTATTAAATATGTTATACATTTTATGGGATGTGACTTTTTTTTTCTTAGCTATTCTGCGAAGATTTTTTTTTTAATTTTGTCAGCAAAATATGTAAAAAGTTAAGTTGTCCACCTGCATGCCACCACTATCATTACATTGCTGTAATTACTATTATGAAACTATTTTATCAGTAAAATAAGTAAAGGGATACATGATCCATTTGTATAAATAGCATCATTACAAGTTATATTTAGCATGATGGATGTTATAATGAGAAATAGGATGCAGTGTCAACAACGGATCTTTGAAATATTTAAATTGTCAGAAGACTTGTAGTCTGAAGAGATAAACGCTTCACATGAAGTTATTAACTTGAATAGGGTGTGTTTGTACTATAGTAAATTTCTATTATATTACATATGCTTCATATTGTATTGAATGCATCCTTTTTTCCATATTTATTTACCAAAGAACTTTCAGTAACCCTCTAAACCCTCTTTCAGTAACCCTCTTTCTGTTCCATATTCTAAATATATTGCAAAAATGACTGATCTGAGGTATTTTACATATTTTAAAATTGTTATATATTTTCTTTCTGATTGTACATGTTGCTCATGACATAAAATATTTTTTTAATATTTTAGAACTAAACAATTTGTTTAGTATGGACTATATCATAGTACTTACCACAAGCCTGACGCAGCATGATCAAAATGTGTTTTTTTTGCATAATTAAAAATCATAAATTAAATAAAGAAAATGATTTGTTTCTCTATGCCTGAGCTAATTTTAATGTTCGTACATTTATCTCATCTTTTGGAACACTATTTAATAATAATTACATTAAATGCATAACGAAAATTCTTACGGTAATCAAAGTCCAAGAAAACTTTAACATAAAAATATTAATATTACTTATACGTATTGCATTCATAGGGTTTGTAATAATTGGAAAGATAAATAACCCTACATAGATATATAAAAACAAAAAGGAGGAAAAAAAAAAAAAAGAAGGAAAGAAAAAAAAAAGAAAGAAAAAATGAAGGAAAAAGGAGAAAGAAAGAAGAAAGGAAAAACAGCATGCCAGAAGAAAACATTCTTATTATTTAGGATTTTTAATCCGAAAAATGATTGCACATTTCTCATGTTCGTTTCCAAAAGGACGGTTTTTATATGAAAAGTGAAATAAATTTCATTCCTATAAATATTTAAAAGAATAATATAAACGGTTAGACTTTTAATTTACTCACTGTTCTTTCCTGTGAAAAATTCTGTCATTTGCATTAACTTTCAAGATGAATGCAAATATACATGAAAAAACTGATTTCTAAGAATCTCGATAGCGTACTTACCGCTTCTCTTCCTGTATTCTGTACAAGAACTTGTCATCCTTCCATCCAAGAATTGGCGCAAAAGAAACCAGAAATGCGACACCCCAGACCAGCGCAATCGTCAGGCCGACTCTGCTTGTATTTCGGTGCTGGACATAATCGATGCTGGTCACTGCTCTGAATCTGTCTACGGCTATGGCCACCAAATGCAGAATGGACGCTGTGCAGCACAGGACATCCGCCGAGGTCCACAATTCACAAAGCGTGGCCCCCAGCACCCACTGCTGGTTCATGACTTCATATTGAGCGCCCATGGGCATAACTAGACAAGCCACCATCAAGTCTGCAATCGCCAACGAGAACACCAAATAATTGCTCACCGTCTGCAAGTAGCGCTCTCTCAGGATAGCCGTGAGGACGAACAGGTTTCCGACCACGGTCGAAAGTATGAGCACTCCCAAGAGGGTGGTCAATGATACGATGGACAACAGGGATGGTCCCTGCAAATGCAAAGAAGATTTGAGGGGAACGTCTCTCACATGGGAGTCGCTCAAGAACAGTGAGTTGTTGTCAAAGTCCTCCAAAGGGAAGGACATATTTGTCCAGTTGATGGAATAATCGTATGTTGCGTTTTGGAGGATTTCCATGTTTGAAGACATTACTGTATCGTTCATTATTGTACTGCAAGATGCTATCTTATAGTAAAATCTGTTGAATTATGCACCAAAAAAAGTTACATTCTTCTGAATGTTTCACACTCTTATAAATTTCTGATTAGTCTTCTTGGCTCAATACATTTCTTTAAGCCCACCAGGATGGTTTCACGCTGACATTTTTGTACTTTTACCTGATATGATGGATCGCAACGAAGAAGCCTGTAAAATGAAAAAGAAACACAAAATGTAATTTATTTGATAAGTTAACATCGGCTTTTATTATTATTAATAATAAATATATTGAAAAATATTCAGCCAGTCTTGAAAATTGTTTTAATATAAAAGAGAATATTCAGATTAAAAGAAGTAAAACCTTCAGGTCAAGATATTCTTAAAGTAAAATATTGCCTAATGCTACTTGTAAGAAGTTTATTGAAATGAGAAAAAGAAGTTGGAAATATTTTCTGAAGATTAGACATTTTATTTGACAAATTGTATTAAAACAAACGATTGAGAAGTTTCAAAATTAACCACTGTATTTTAATTAAAGAAATACTGCATCTGTTTTATATTGGTTGCTTCATTATAATACTGAAAAAGCAAAGTTTTAGCCAGTCTTCAACTTTAACTAATGGAATTTTTAAACAGCAACAGAAAGTGTCACAAAGTTAAAAAAAAGAGTATAAAAAAGAAATATCTTGAACAATGAGATCAAAATTAGAATTTTCAGAGGTAATACAGTAGGCTCAGAGTAGTGGAGAAAAAATAATTCCCTTTCTAAAAATTATTTTGAACATAACCATAGTTATTTTTTTATCAGGTTTTTTTACCATTACTCTATAAGGTCGGTTTCTTCAAAAATCACATCGGAAAAAATAGTGTTTCCTTTTGGTCACGTGAATGTGAATTTTAGCAAAAGAAATATGAGCTTTAATTAAATATAACATCTGATGAAACATATTTAAAAAAATTGCAAACGAAGCTGAGCGATTTCCTTCTATGCTCTCTTTCACTTTTTTTTAATCTTTCAAGCATTTTAACTTTATCTAGTGAGACTTGAACAAGTTATTCCATGAAAAAACTGTAGGTTAATTAACATGAAACTTCCACCTTTTACTTCTTAATTAATCGTAATCTTTTGAAATTTTAATGAACGGTTTCGGATACTGATGTTCTATGATTGTATGATTCTATGAGTGAAATGAATGTAAAAAATGGGGTCACATTAACATAGGAACATAGCAGTCATAGAAATGATGGTAATACCATTCATTCAATTTTAATACCATCCTTGTGTCGGTATTTGTATTCTTCTGCGATAAGAAAGCGGGGAGAAAACAACAATTCTTTTATTTCACTTTTTAAAAAAATAACTATGGAAAAGGGGAAAAAATATATAAATTGTTAAGGAAAACTGTCCGCAACATTCCAGTGCCCTAGTTCTAACACAAAACTGTTAAGGAAAATTCTTCACAAACTTCCATAAAATCGACGGGTTCGCTGTAGTGGTTGTAAGTCAGTCATCTAACTCTCCGACCCGCCACGAAGGCACAAGGATTTAAAGCATAAAAACTGAATGACCGGACCGCCGCAACAACAATATTGGAACTGTGGTTGAGTCCTAAGGGCCGTCACTGGCCACGGTACAACCCTCCCCGAAAGAAGCACGTCCCGTCATCGATGGGAGGAGTAAGATCCCCCACCTATTAGTGTACCAACCAGGGTGGCGAGATGAGATGCTTCCATGCCGGAAGCATCTCCTCCTCATTTCGAGGTGCCCCCCGGGGGGATGCTGTAGTATGTGTATGGAACACTAACAACAGGCTTCATTTACAAACAATGACTTGTATTAACACGAAGACACAGACGACAAAATACAATCGAGATGTACATAAGTAATAAGATACAGCTCACGAGTAACTAATTCGTATTAAACAACACAACAGCTCACAATGCAGCAGGAAGAGAGACTTCTGAAAGAAAAACTAACTCATTACACTCAAAACAAAACAAAAACTCCTTTAATAAAATACGACATTCAACATCAAATTAAACAACTTACACAACATGCAAAAAAGATCTGCACATCAAACTCCACCCAAACAATCAAAATGCCTATAGATGTGGAGGACCCAAACAAGCCACTTCTCGCACAGACCTCTCTCTCGCAACCACAGCATTTATACTTCTATGGCCACAAACAGTAGCACCCTCTAGCATGTCAAGTGGTGCGCTTAACTGGAGACGTGCGGTCTGTGAGAGCGTTAGTGATGGAATTTCGGTCACCCCTATTATATTTGTAGCTCAATTGAATGGATTGACTAATTAGCTTCTAATTTTATCACTTTCAATACACGTGCACTTTTTCAATCGGTTTCAGCGGATGCCTTTTAAAATAATTCAGTTATTTATTTAAGCCCGGTCTCTAAGACCACACCTCCCTGTTCCAGTGATAAGCAAGGCTTAGCAGATGGAGCTAAAACTTGGACCCCGAAATATCATCCAGTTTACTGATCCTATTATGAAGCAGTGTTCCAGACACTTTTAAATGAAGCTGAAAGTGATTTTATTGACAAGGATAATTGTACAGAAGAGTTATTCTACGAAAGTTCACATTCAACCTATTTTGATATGTATGTTCAAACATAATAAATTTTTCTAGTTATAATGTATTTTGAAAAATTTATAAAATATATTAATATACCAAGAGTATATGTATATATACAGAATTAATAGGTTGATTTGTATACTAGTTCTTAACCTGTATGTTTAAAATGCCCTAGAAAACCGTGCTATGAAAGTCACACAAGCCGATAAAAAAAAAAGGGCCAATTTCCCATCATCAATTTTTTTTTATTTTTCATGTAATTGTTGAATTTTAGATTATATTGTCTTCTATATACCTCCATATACTGTGAAAATAAATATGATTTAAAAAGTAAAACGTAATGTGCTTTTTCAAGAATATTATTTATTGTAACATGCAATTTGAGAAGAAAATGTATGTCCAAACGCAATTACTTTCTTCAATGATAATATATTTTGAAAAATTTCTAAAACATATCTATATATCAAGAAAAATACCTGCAAAATATATTGGCAGTTTTTCATACTAATACATTCATTAGAAAATTTAATTTGAGTGTAAATGAAATGAGGTTTCGTAGACTGCACTTCCCCAGATAAGTCCTAAAATTTCACCTCTCCAGTTAAGGGTTAAGATGGAACTAATTGTGTTGGAAGCAATATTACAGATACGTATCAGGTTTCCATACTTGCCAGACCATTAATCAAACGATTTACCAAAATGAACAAATGTATAACATAGAACAAATAAGGAACACAAAGAAAGAGATACAATAAGCAAAAATTTAATTACAAAATACATGCTAAATACAAGGAGAGTATTTAAATATCTTTTTAGCTCAAAGATAACGTTCAATAATTTCACGATTTTTAATGGTATAAATGCTTTTAATATTGTGAAATATCACAGTGATACTAAAAGAGTATGCTATTCTATTTGGTTAGAAATTGAGCTAGACACTTTTACAGTTTCGAAAATATACTTCCTTAAGATCGAGATTTTGCTAACAACGAATTTCGTGCGTACAGTTATAGCTTAAATCAGAAATTATCAATGAAATTTTGAATTTTGTTCATATTATTTAATTTTTATTACAAAAGAAGCCAAAAAAGTCAAAATTTTGGAATCAATTAAATAAAATAATATTCGAAACACAAACGCTATGAAACATGCACAAAACTTACTATTATTCATCAATGCTGGAAAATTTTATATTTTTTTAATACGAAAACGTACGAGAACAGCTGTATATTGAATTTTATATTGAAACATGATTTTATTAAATGTCTAGAACGATGACAAATTTAGTGGATAACATTGAAATTTATTTCTCTATATATTTACAGGTTTTTTTTAGTAAAATTAAATTTTATAATATTTATTCGCTTTTAAATCAATTTTAATGATATTACAAAATATCTTTTTATAAGTTATAAAGGAATTTTATAACTTATTATATAAATCTTGAAACATAATTTATATAGTAATAATAATAAAATTAGCTAAGTATGTACTCTAGATACAAATGCATGCTTTGTTTCTATGCAGACGTAAATAAATATAGATACATTAAAAAACCCTATAATAATAGTTTAACCTGCTTCAGGAGAGCAGATATTTATTTTTATTGGCAAGAAAAGTCATTTTTTAAAATTAAATTCTGAATATATTCCTCTCAAAATAAATGCAAATCAATTTACTTTTTGCAGAACTTTGTAATAGATTCACACATAAAATCAGAATAGTCAGTTTTCTATTTCATTTTTACATACGTTCTTTCTCCTTCATTTGTCGAATTACATTTACATCAAAATCATACAAAATGCCTCCTGCTTATGTCAATAAAAATATTCTGCCGTTTGAGCATTAAATGTATTAAAATATGTTTTCTTATTAAAGCAGGATTAATTCATTTTATTATATTTTAGTACCCGGATACTCATAACATATTTGATACCCAAAGGAAAGAGGAAAGATAATTCATTGCAAGGAATGGGCTATTTTTAAAAAAATTCGGTAATAGCATAATTTGATTCATCATGCAATATAATTTCTTAAGATTTGATGAAAATATGGCATCAAGAGACAAGAGTGGAAAATATGAAAAAAAAAAAAAAAAAAAAAAAAAAACATAATATACATAAGCAGAATCGGTTTCAATGTTTAATTATTTTGGACATAAAATGTTTTTATTATTTACATTTAAATATTAATTATTCTTTTATAAATAGATACGTTGCGTGTTGTGTTATAGTAGGCTAAATTCAATCAAACGAGAGCACAGAGTTATTTTAATATTGTGCTTAAAATTCAAATTATATTTATTGGTACATAATTATATCGACATTTAATTGCATTACAGGCATAATTATTTGTGCGTTGAAAATTAATTATTTTATTTATAATTTATTACAAACTTTTAAAATTTTTAGAGCTTCTTTTTTTTAAATGACTTTAATTTTGGGAATAAAAGTTTGCATAATGAAATATATATCTCAAAAATGTTAATATTTTATTTTTATTTCTATCAATTAAATGACATTTTATATATATATATATA
>JAPMOR010028558.1:73684-87264 GCA_026543865.1 Argiope aurantia
TATTAAAAAAGCATGCATAAAAATTATTTCCAATATTATGAGTGTAAAGGCGCTTGATTTTTCTTAAAGACTGTTTTGCTAATCACTCTGTTATTTGGAGATTCTCCATTTGGTTAATTCTTTTAATTCATCTTTTTGAAAGAAATCTTTATTGCCTCTGCAAATAATTATCTCAGTCGTGAGATCATTAAGTATTCTGCTTTAGTATAAATGGACTTCTATGTTAATTGCTATTGTTTCGGAAATTTTTTTATAGAATATCGAATGGAGCTGGAGAAAATATCGTTTGTTTTGAAATCATCAAGAATACTTAGAAATTATTCTTTTTTAGATGAATGAGAAACCCAATTATAATTTTTATCTGATTTTTGAAGCGGAAAAACAAATTTAGCTTAGCTTCGAACGACAAATTTTAATCCCAATAGAGCTAAAGTTCATAGAGCAAGTTGAAATATCTGTTTGCATTAAATATATTTACAAAAGAATCAGAAAATTAGTTTAGTGGAATAATTTAACAAAATATTGTTTTCAGCAGTATATTTTTACATCAGTTTGCTTTGGAAGATGATAAGCATATTAAATTTGCAACAGTTTTGATTTCGTTATAAAGTTGCATTTATTGAAAAGTCAAAATTGTTTCAAAACCAAAAGCAGTTTTACACATCAGTATGTTTACATTAAAATTTCTGGAATAAGTTACTGGGGAGAGTCATACGAATAGTGATTTAAATAATATTTTTGATCATTAATGCATCATTATAAAATAATACAAAATAAAGAGAAATTTACAAAGGTAAATAGCAAAATAATTTGATGGTGAGTTCTTTAAAGCGTCAAATCAATTAGAAACAAGATCATAAACTACATTTTTTAAAGTAAAATTAAGTCTTAAAATACTGAAAATAAATTAATTACATGTGAGAGATTTTTTGTATAAAAATAAATGATATTCATAGCTATATGTCAATAGAAAATGTTATTGTTCAGAACATAAAATTAAATATTAGGAGCTCATTATGGAACCTCCCACTTTCGACCAGAAAATGCTTAAGAACGTTTTTATATTTAATTTTATATTAATTACCAAATTTTATTTTGAACTTGAAATTTTAATAACATTTGATGTATGGCAGATGAATGAAAATTGATTTCACCACATATCCTTACGAAAAGTTTTAACTCGAAATAAGTTTATTTACAATATTTTACAGAATTTCATAGAATTATGTTTTATATTTTTATAACACATTGATCTACTTGGGATATTTTTACTTGCTAAAGTTGAATTAATTTACTGATGTTTTGTTTTTGACAACTAATTTTATAATAGAAAATTTATATATTAATTTTTTTCAATTAATTTCTTTCTGATATTTAATTAAATTTATTTGTAAATAATGTTAGTCGAAATGAAAGACTTAAATCTTAAACAGATTAAAACCTAATAATAGATGTCATGCATTATCTTTAATTAAGTAATGTATTTTAAAAATAATTTCTTTCATGTGGGTTGATTACTTACCAATTTATTCTGAAATAAATGATTATTGCAATAACTTAATAACTAAAATAAATGCAATTCATTTTCAGATTTTTTGAAAAATTTTGATAGATAAACTATGTTTATCAGGAAATCATCTGAACTTCTGATGATAGTTTGTAATTCAGTGAATAGATAAAATCAATTTATTCCGTTAAATTTATTATTTTTCTTTAAAAACATGTTGTCTTAATTTCCTTTAAAAATGGTGAATCTTTCAAATAAGTACTTCTTATGTAAATAAATCGACAATATAGAGACTGGCTTGTAATTTTGAAACAATAATTTACAATTTCATACGAACAAAAAGAATTACTTCTTGTCATTTTTATTTGAATAGCATTCAACGAACATTCTTTTAAATTATTTTTTTTAGCATATTTATTATTTTTTATTCATTACTTTCATTTTTTCTAAATTTTTTTTTTCATCTGATTTTTAAAAAGATTTTTCTTTTTAGTTAATGATCCGTTTTTATTCTCGCACATCATGAGGAGTAATTTTTCGTAATTTGTTTTGCACATAAGAAGGATTTTAATTTTTAATCCCCCTGTTTTTGCTGATTGAAAATAAATAATAGAAGGTTTGAAAAAGAGCTATGTAAAAATATGGCATTTCAAACTCTGAAAAGATTTCGTTTCATTTTTAATATAAAGGAATTTTTTTTTCTTTCTTTTTACGTAACCTATCAATAAAGGTTTTTAAAAAATTCTCTAATTTACTAACAGATTCTGATTACTCCATTTTTAATCTGTAATTTCCAAGGCAAGGTCACATTTCGTCATACAATTCACACGAAAATTCTATGCGAAGCTATGTCGCTGATTTTTTTCTTGATTAAAGAATGATTAAAATATTCAAGAGAAAACTAGATTTTTTTTTGTTTCAAATTATGCATGTTGTGATGCATTGTCAATAATCAATATGTTTTCATTATGAACGTAGTAAAATAGCATGCCGATCCAAATTAGTAATTTAAATTACATTTTGCTGAAATCAGTGAGCAACTTTGAAGCTAAGACTGAATAATATATATTTATTTTTCATGAGTTTTAAAAAGCAATTTAATTTCCGTAAAAAAATTTACTAAATAAGAATCTATGATCCGAAACATTATTCCATGTTAGGGAGCTTTATTTATTTTATCATTTCAGTTTAATATTACTTTCTAACTTTAAAAAAAAATCGAAATCATGAATTATTTGTTATTATATTATATCAAAATAAGCCAACAGGAAAATCTGAGTTAATTTATTTCTTTTAAATCTGCTTCACAATTAAATAGATTACTAAATTTATAGAATTACTCCAGATTATAGATTACTCCAGTTAAAGAATAATTTTAACACTTTCATTACTGATCCGGCCTAACTGACAGCGCAAATTCTATCCAGGCAGGCCAATTTCTCTTTCAAACCAGGGGTATAGGATATAAAACGAGTTATCATCAAGGATGCTCTCGCTTTACATCCTTCACATCTCGTTTGAATCAGAAACCAGACCTTTAGAATAAACTTTGCACGGACGGTTGGGCCGGACATATGTAAAGAAATTTTTGAAATTTGTTCATACAACAGAATTAAGCAGTTGTGAACATTTCTTACATTTATTAAGCCACTCTAACTTTAAGCTTTAAGACACTGCTGTTCTTCCTGTAGTATACTTTTATCCATGACACAGAGAAAATTTTGGAAATTCATGGAATAATAAACAGAAAGATGTACGTCTTTTTAAAATAGTATTAGTTGCATGGAAACATGAATTTCAAAAATGTTTTTGTTAAGGAAATCGTTAACACTCTTACTGACACATCTGATATTAAAATCATGTATTTAATTTTAGACCCCCTTCTTTGTTATCTTCTTTTACCTGTAGTAAAGAAGTTGTCATCTAATTAGATAGATGGTCTGGTATTACATAACAGGTCTGAACCCCAGTCTAAACATATTGCAGTCAATATGCTAAGATCAAGTTTCACTAAAATACTTAATTGATATTTTTATCTACTATATTAAGCTACTGATGTAACAACTCTTCGCAGAAGACGGCTTGTAATACGAAAAGTGATTGGATTGTATTCTTACCCAGAGACGCATATCATGTAAAGATTCACCCAAATCTCAGGATCGAATGTTTTGTTAATTAAATGCCAGCCCTTTGTTCATTTCGTATACGAGAAACTAAGACACCTAAATGGTACGATTCTAGAGCGCAGGAAAGTAAGCCTTTGTATTCTTGCAATTTTCTATCAGTTTGTCTATTCTTGAGTTTGAAAGAATAGCAAACGAAACATTTGCAACTAAATTAGCAAAGTTTATACAAGTCACATAGTATAGCTCTGTGTACATTCTGTAGTTACAATTGCTAATTTAATAAAATAGTTAATGAACTAATTCCTCATTGAGTAATTGTTCCAAGAAAGAGCTTTAGATTTCTTTGCAACGTGAAGATAATTGAATCAACGTATCAAATGGGTAACTGGATGACTTACTGTTGGATTCTTGATGGTGTTGTTTGAGACTCGGAGGGGAGGGGAGCAGGACAAATTAGATGCAAACAAGTGAGAAAAGAATCGCTGTTTCAATTTATCTAAATGCTGTTTGGCAGTACTTTTAGGAAAAGAATAAGCTTCTTTTTGCAGAATCGAAATAATATTTTGATAACGTATATTGTATTCTGTTCTGTTTCTAATAATTATCTATTTGATAATTAAATGCAATTATTCATTTAGTATTTTCTCGAAAAATATCTATTTGACATTTATAACTAATAATCTTATCTGTATTTTAATAATTATCTGTTTGATAATTACTAAAATGTTAATAATGATAAATGATAATTAAATAATTATTAAAAGAAAATGATAAGCGATAATTAAATAACTAACAATTAAAATGTTAAATGATTATTATTAAATAATTAATAATTAAAATGTTAAATGATAATTATTAAATAATTAATGATTAAAATAATAAATGCTAATTGTTAAATTACTTGATAATTATTATCTGATCTAATAATTCTGTGTTGATTCTGTGTGTTTATTCATTTCAATAAATATTTTTAATCAGAAATTAAAAAAAATGTTAATTCAAAAAGCTTTTATAGAGCAGAATTTCGAAAAAAAAAAAAAAAAAAACTACGTTGGATAAAAGGATGATGGAAGAAAGATATTGATATACAAATATAAAATGAAAATGAATAAAATGGAACTAGCATATCAGTACAATGTAGGTATAAAAACCATTCATTAATGAGCTGAATCACGTAAACTGTTACAAATAGTTTTAATTATTTTTCCATTTATTTACACACGGTCACATTTAATGAGAGATAATAAATCAGCCAAAGTTCTCCGACAGTCAATTTTTAATTTCCATTATCTTCTGAGGAATGGAGTAATGTGTATTTGTATATTGTAAATGTATGAAACATAATCAGGCATTTTAAATATTTATCTGAAAAGTAATTTCTGTGTATCGAATAAAAATTCTGTATATTGAATGAAAATGTTTCTATATCGAATGAAAATTATCTCATTAAAGATAATGTATACAATGTATACATACAAATCACTATTCGAATGTTTCAGACTATTTCCCCGATTGTTTTCACAACTGCGTTTAATTCAACTCTTCGGAAATTAATAGAATTGAAAAATATTATTAGAAATAGATACAGATAAGTTAGTTTCACAAGAACTGTCTTCTCTCAGAGGAAAAAAAGAAGTAGAAGAAATGAAGAAATAGACGTCAAAGTTAAGCTAAGTTTAATCGGGAATGAAAATAAGCTTAACAATTGACAGATGGGTAATTTCTATAACTTATCTATGAAAATGGATGACCATATCTTCCAAAACTATTAATCGCACAAAAATAATTTTTGCATTATCTTGAAACTTACAAAGTTGCCTTTTAATGATATCAATTTGATTTCTGTACAATCTTTTCTTTATTTTTTAATGATTTTTTAAAAATTTAATACATAATTTGTTAAATTTTTTTTTTGATTTTGCGAAATTAAAACTTATCCATTAAAACATTCAATTGTGTGTCTTTCAATCGCATTAAAAAAAGTTTAAAAAAATGCTTTCTTTAGATATTAATTTTAAAATGGGATTTTTACTTGCGTTTTTATTTCGTTGTATATAGTCTTTTTAAACTGCTCGCGTTGTAATTTGTTTTGATATATTCAGTTAAATTCACGTTTCTCGGTTGTTTTATATTCTACTATTCCTATAAAAGATCCTGCATATCGCAGAAAAAACAAAAATTTATTTCTCTAGTTTTTTGAACATTTATCTTTACTTATATATTATCGACACCTTAAGTTAACTTTTATCTTAATTTTAAAAAATATCGATTTCAGAAACATCTATATATTTGTAATGTTTGATTTTTTAAGTACATTAAAATATCAACTCCGATATTAATTAATCTATCATCAATATCGAATTCGGAAAACAATATATCCGTAATCAAGATCAATTTAGTTGACAACAAGCCTTGTAAGCTGAATATTTTTCAACTTCTTTATGAGTATCATTAAGATAAAACACTGTTAGTGCAAATTATCAAAGGAAATCCATTAACGGTTTCCATTTTTTTACTTCGAAGTTCTTAATTAATATATTCCGGTACCAAAGCAAGGAACAGGAACTGCCTTCAGCATATACAGTGCGCTAATGATTTATTTGATTTATTTTGGTTGATGTTTCTTAATGAGGACATTTTTCAATTCTTTCGGCGCTGTAAATGTTTCGGGGAATAAGAATTATGATTTATAACAATTTTCCGAATAATAATAGCATTTCTTTTTAATCGTTTCTTTCATTTTTTATTGCTACATTCGAAAACAGTTATTATAAATAATTAGTGATATATATACAATTTGAAAAAAAATCTTTGTTTTTACTTTGGGAATAGAGAAGTGTAATTAAAGGAGAAAAAGCTGTTCAGAATGACAGAAAAAATTATTTGTATATATATTATATCTCCACCAAAGAAAAAGGTTGCTTTAAAAAACTTTAGTTTTACTAGTTATAAATTGATTTAGAATTGTTTTATAAAATATAATTTAATTTTATTTGATAATTATATAAAGATAATTATAAAATTAAATTACATCTTAGTTAAATCTTCTTTATAATGTTTACCCTGAAGGTAGTTAATTAAATCTTATTTTGATTAGTTGTATTCTTTCTAATGTATTGTCGCAATAATTTTTTTTTAATTTTTTTAAAGATATAAATCAGATTTTGAGAACTTGATTAATTTAATAGTGGTAATTAGAATTAAATGTAACTTATATAAAGATATTTCTCTTTATAATTAATGCAAAATTGAATGGTAATTAATTTTTCTTATATAATTCATTCTATTGAAAGAAGCAATTAAACTCTGTTATAAAAATTATTTAAAGAAATAAATTTTAAATATTTATTAAATAGTTAAAAAATAAAATATATAAAAAAATGTAAACTAACATTAAAGCATTGAAAAACCAATTAAAATCGTCTGCATTATAATATAAAAAAACGAAACTTTTTATTTCTAGAATTTTTCTGGCATTTTCATGTGTTAATATTGAAAAACCAAATAAGATACTCTGCATTACGGTATTCAAAAACAAAACTTTTTATTCCTAAATTTTTTTTCTGGCATTTTCATGTGTCAATATCCAGAGATCTTTTGATTACCGTAAAGTGATGTCAGCTGTTTTATTCATCTAGTGATTTTTCATTTTTTTTACCTTCTCTGGTTTTGATATCATTTGGCATCACAGGAGTTATCCGCTTTGAATAGTCTTATTCACAAATTTTTCACTCAGCACTTACTAGAAGGCATCACAATGTGGATGAAAATGAATAACGATGATTGATTTTAATAAATTAATGAATTAATTAGTTTGTATGAAATGAACATCTTTAATCATAAAATATTAAAGTTTCAATTGAATACATAATTACAGCAATTCAATACATTATTTTGCTCCTTATACAATTATAATTCCAGCCTGAGAGTAAATATTAAATAAGAAACAAACAAACTTTATTAGAATGAAAAATTCAGCTACTTAAAAGAAGAAAGCTTTGCCGAATCTATTCATAAGCACTGTTGCTTCTAATCAGAAAACCGGAACTCCCATTACAAGACACAGCGACCTGAATTAATTAAGGGATGAAAGACAGTCACTAGGGAAACCTGTTAACTGAGTTCATACATTGTGCCATCGTTTGACGAGGACAACACAGGGCTTAGTTTATGATCTCCCATATTACAGATTGAATGCGCTCCATTCAGCAAACGTAATGAGCCTCAATTTGGACTTTGGGGCATGTAATGCATAAAATGAAACTAAGATTAGAGTCCTTAGTTGTACAGGATAGTTTTTTTCATGTAGCTTCCAGGAATTTCTATTAAATGTTTATTAACAATGAAAAGAAATGTGTTTCTGTTGACACCAAACCATTTGGCAGAAACTATTCATATTCGGTACCTGTATATTTGTGCTAATGAGGTGTTAATAGGGTGCTAATGAGAATTTTAGGGTAGTTTTTTAAAATTTTGACTAGAAATTTTATTAGGGATATTTTGATAATTATCAACCCTAATTCCCACTAAGAAGTATCTAAATTATTTCTTCAAAATTCACAGCTTTTTTCTATAGTTTTTTTTTGCTGATTTTTGTATTTAAAATTCTAAATGTTATCTTTCTAACCATAAGAAATTTGTTGTCATGCACAATTTGCTTGAATTTTGATAATTTATTAAAATATTTTTTTACATAACTTTTAACATTTTAAAAAATTTTGAAATTAAATTCAAGATATTTTTTATTAGATCATCAAATATTTAACTGCTTAATTTTTGTTCATGTTTAAAGATTAGAAAGTGCAATACTGGTTATTATTTGCACAGTACACGTAAGGAATAAGAAAGCGAATTGAATCGCGAGAGACCAAGTGCAATTTGAAATTATTTTAGTCCCGTTTTCAAGCAACGTATTCCACGAACATCGTAATTTTTAGCAGCAGTCAATCGACGTGGACGATATCTGAGATTGTATCTCCCTTTAAGGCACCACACCAAAAGTTTAACATATAACAAAGCTTACTCACATGATTTAAGATCTACCGGACTCACCTACTTAGCAGTTTTTCGGCGGTATCAAATTTCGAACTCGAACCCTTCTATATTGAAGCTAAGACCTTATCACTGGGTTATCAAAGCCACAATTTGAAGAAAAATAGTATGGGCAGTAAATTTTTAATGGTATTATGATGACAAGGGACCTCATTGTGTTAAGAACGTTCTTATACATTGAAATCGAGTTCTTACACATTTAAATTTCAATTTATATCTCAATACTTTGTTGAGGAAATTATGAACGTAATGTAATGAAAAAGAGTTTCCTTAAAATCAGCATATAAACATTATATACTGTGAATTAGTTGAACTCTAAAATCAGATAATTAATGAAAAATACTTTTCTAGTTAAGTTTTAGTGAAATGAAAAATCCAATGCATTTGTGATTTGACATCGATTACTCTTGATAAAATACATTTTGTTATACTGAAGACATTTTAGCAACTGAAGGGAATCGACGCAATGTCGCATGCGCATTTTAGAATCCAATGATGCGCTTCTCTTTCCTATATAGTATATCTATTTCTTGCAAATATTATCGTTTCTAAATAAAAAATAATTAAAAGTTTGAATAAATATAAATCAGATCGAAATCTATTGAATTATTGAACTAATGATTTAATGAACTCTAAAATAAATTGTATTGCCAGTTATTGATATTCGAAGGCATACATAAGATGCTCAACAAATTCCTTTTTTGCGAACTTGTATCAATGGTAAAAAAATGTTCATCAGTAAAATCAGTAAGTCTTTATTCGAAATATTATTATCAGGAAAATAATTTTTATTATAGAAAACTCGTTAACAAAAACAGATTAACTTGAAAGTGATCCCATAAAACCTGGTTATTAATTCGTGCATAAATCCATAAATCTATGAGCTGCAATTTATAAAAATGCAAATATGTTTCATGGCTGTTGTTGGAATTTATCATACAGATTGTTTCTTCTTCTGTTCATTCCCTGCATGACATCATAATTTTTTTCCTGGAGTCAATTACCGCAGGTTGCTTAAGGCATTTATCTTATATTTCCTGTGCTCATTAATTCCTTCATTCTTTAGAAATTGATTTGCTATCCTTCGTCAAATTATTTATCATTCATTTTAAATTGCAAAGGAAGGATAATGGCATACAAGTTTATTTTAGTTAATAAAAAAACATATTTTATAAATTCTAAGATGTCGTTTTCTGAGCCGCTAAATCCGCAGAACTTTCTAGTTTTCCCAGCTATTTTTAACCTGAGACTAATAATATATTGAATGTTCGCAATAGTTAGAACTGAATGTCGAAATTCTTAAACGATCACGAGGTACAGAAAAAAAAATGAATTATATGTTCAACTGTTAGATGAATTATTTGTTTAAAATTTTACGAGAATAAATTATTTTTCTCACGTAACGTTGTTTATTTGAAAATAAATTTTTAATTAATGACATTTCATAATTTCTTTGAATTATCAGTGATTAATAATAATTTTTTTTAAACTTGTTTGAGACAATAAAATTTTAGATAAAGTAATTAAATGTCTAATCTAAATGTTTATATAGGATTTTATTATGATAGTTTCTTTGCGGTTTTAAAAATCTGTGCTTATGTTACATGTAAGACTGTCATAAACTTTTTAAATCAGGATTTTTTCTTGATTGGTAGCAATTTCATTTTTT
Organism: Argiope aurantia; assembly: GCA_026543865.1. Lineage (NCBI taxonomy): Eukaryota > Metazoa > Arthropoda > Arachnida > Araneae > Araneidae > Argiope > Argiope aurantia. The sequence continues at coordinate 84,039 of JAPMOR010028558.1, forward strand.
CCGCTATAACTATGCAAACAGTAAAGAATATTACTGGATTTTTGTAGTGTTTTATGATCTACATGGGCACATCTACCATTCTCTATCGCTTAGCAGATTAGATTAACCTCATCCTGTGTAGTTGTACAGTTTCAGAATTCATTTGTATCAAAAAATGAGAGAAAAATAAAATATAAAATCAAATATTAGCAAACGTGAAACAAGTCAAATTGAATAAAGTATATAAAATACACATAAAAGGAATAAGAACGTTCCAGTACCCTTGTTCATAATTGTTCGAAAAAACATGACTTTTCATTAATTTAATAATGAAAATCTATACACTGACAATGCAAGAATATTAATTCCTGGCTTTGAATAATCCATTTTAATACAGTTTGTATCCAATAAAATTTATTTGTTATATGTTGTCACTTTAAAAAAGCCCAGCCACCATTTTCAGAATAAAGTAACGCTAGTTTAATTCATATTTCATTAATAAACTTTTTTCTTTAATCACTCCATTAGCAGTAATGGCAATTTTGAAATAACAACTTGCAATATTTCTTAGTTAATTGACTTAGTAAAGCTTTACTTTCTGGGTGCTGTGAAAACCATTGAAAAATTTTAAATTGCGATTAAATTTCTTTCAATGAACAAAAAACATGATTTTTCGTTAATTTTAAATGATTTACCGATAGCGTTCTTTAATGAGTGTTGCCATATCACACTTAAAAATTTTTTTTCAGCGTCTAGACTAAATTACTGTTTTATAAATTCAATTTTACTTGTGGTAGTTAGCTTTACTTTTTAATCAATCCTTTTGTCTGAGCTACTGTTTTAAAATTACTTTTCTCAAATTATTTTAAATTGCTAATATAATTTTGATTAACAATAAGCATGAATTTCGGAATCTGTGTTATATTCTTATAATATACAGAAGTATCCGGAAAGGAATATGCTTTAGATAACGGTTACAAAGTTAAAAAGTAGAACAATTGAGCTTATACATAAAATTTATCTCGAAATTGTCATGAAAAATAAAAAAGCCAATAATCCTCGCATTTATCTTCAAGTTGAAAAAGTATAACGGATATATTTATTATTTATAGAAACATTATTTATAATATAGATGTTTTATAGAAAAGGAGAAAAAAAATGACTAAACATTCTCTAAAGGCCACGAAAATGATATTGAGTTTCAATATTAGTCAAGTAGTTAATAGATCTTCAGTAAGAATTTTTAAAAACAAATCAGATTGTTAATTAAAAACTATTCTAAAAGTTTTGGTTCAATCTATACTTATAATAAAGTACAATGTGTGTGTGTGTTCGCACTCTATAGGCCAGACCATTCAACTTACAGCTACCAAATTTGGCACGTGTATACCTTGGAGGTCGGGAATGTGCACCTGGGGGATATTTTTTCGAATTTTTAATTAGAATATTATTTATTTAAAAATTAAGCGAAATTTTGGCGTGTTTCCGCTATAACTTCCGAAAATATTACAGCACAAAAAAAATTTTTTTACATGAAGTTAAAGATCAAAAATTTATATTTTAACTGATACCAATGTCTTAACCTCAAAATTAAATTTCTATTTTTAATGAATTTTTAAATAAATATTTTAAATATATTTATCAACAATTTTTTTCGTACAAAATATAAATAAAATTGAATCTGCACGAGCACGTTTTGCATTCATGGGAAAAAAATAGCTTTTCTCAAAGTGTTGCCATCACATTGATTAAAGTTCTAATTAAAAATAAATTAAATCTTTTTGGAAATGAAATCTGCAGAAATGTAATTTCCGGCACGTGTCTGTAGGAAATGAAGCAAATATGAAATATTATTTTTTCTAAAAAATAAATTAAAGAAAAATTATTTTATGATCTTTTACACTCTGTATTATTAATCCAATAAATCAGTTTTATTTTAAGGCAAGTTTTGTTTAATATGAACAGAATATCCATTCAAATTAGGGCCATACAGCTAATTTCTAAACCTTTAGTAAGACACAGATCTGTTAAAATGGTCTAAAGATAATGTAACTTGATTCAAAAAATGCTCTAATAAATAACGAATTTTTGATTTTACATAAAGCTTCTGAAGTGGAATTCACGATTAACAAAATGTTCTTAAAACACTAATATTTTAAATAAAAAGAGTTAATTTCCAATCAACTAAATCAATCACTTAAACTGACTGATTTATGAAAATTTGAATATCACTATTCAATAAAAAAAGGAATATTTTAGATTTTCCATCGATTGTTTCAAAGAAAATAGGCCAATCAGCGCCCAGATTTCTCATGATTAATTGGCCAAAGATTATGAAAATATTGAGTTTTTCTAAATTTTTAACATTCAAAACTTCATAAATAAGTCTTAGTTGATCGTGGAAAATAGAAACATTCATTCATTTATTTTAAATTTGGTGTGTCCAGAATATTTCTCAGAATATGATACCTTACTGTATTAAATTTTTTTGAAAGCAAAACTAAAAACTGAATTTTATGCTGAATCTCAGAAAATTTTGTCGAATTATTGTTTGAGATATTACATAAATGATGAAAAATATTTTGTTAACATAAGACTTAAATACCGAGCGATTCTGTTTGCAATACTCACATTCAATAATAATAATAATAATAATAAATAAATAACAATAAAGATGATAAATAAAATAAAACGCTTGGTATTATTAAAAAATATCTTTATATTAATTGCAATTTCATCATTTCCACTTTAAATTAAAGTTGAAGTTTTACCAGAAATGATAACAAATTATCAAAATATATGTTGTAAATTGAACGAAACGATCTAAACAACAGTATAAGTTTGGTATGTCTATCAAAATTAGAAGATTAAAAATGTTTTGTTTGAGAATCTATTAAGAGACCAGTTACTTAAAATATTGAATTGAAAATTGTAGCGAAAATTGTACTGGCGAACCGCCTGGTCGCCAAAGTCGGCTAGTATGTTTAATATTTTTTTCAAATTTTTCAAATTTCCAATAATTCTGAAATATACAAAGATAAAAAAAAATAAAATTTATACCACTTTAAAATTAAAAAAAATAAAGATTTAGCCTTTTAATGATATCAATTTTATTTCATTTCGATGCACTTTTCTCAGCGGATTCAAGAAATTAAAAAAAAAATATTTATGGGAATATTTAGCATCAATGTTTTTCATTATGATTATCCATGATCTCTGTTCACACCCATATAGCAATGAAGTATTT
>JAPMOR010028571.1:0-17202 GCA_026543865.1 Argiope aurantia
CTGAAAATTCAGGCTTCTAGTTTTATCCACAACGAAGTTATAGGGGTTCGAAAATGGCCTGAACTGCTTCGAGAAAGGGATGGTCCGGCCGTGCCGCTTGTTTTTGCTCGACTTGGCGGGGTCACTGCCGTGCCCCCAGATAGAATTACAATAACATAAGTAAAAGTAACAAAAGAGTTGTTTTGAATTTGCCGAGTTTGGCGCCCATTTAGTTCGCTGGGATTTATGATTGTTAAAAATTTCTATCAAATAATTTTTGTGACATGGTTTTAATGGCTTACTCAGCAAAATATATTTATATTGCAAATTGAAATAAATATATAATTCATATTTTAAACATGAATTATATACCTATCATATTTATTATAATATGCATTTTCCTAATTTTCTCTCTATATCTTTATTCATCCATTTATATTACAGTAAAGAGCAGCAGTGTTGAATATTGGGAGTAGTTTACAAAATTTCAGCCCTTATTGTATTCTAAAATAAAACCTTAATTTAAATACGATAAAATTTAAACAATTTTATTAAAACATTGCTTTTAAAATGAAATGTACTCAATTTTTTTTTAAAACCAAATCTTCATTTTTTGATCATCAATATTGGAAATCTGGAAGTAGTCTTTCTTGCACACTTTCTAATAATGGTGTTAATTCCGCCCCTACCCTCGCATTGTGAACGTAATGAGTGCTCAGATTTTTAATTTCTGAGTTGTGTGCTTCGTAGTACAGTACAAAAAAAAACAACCCATTAGCTATTTGTGTAATTTTATGTATGCCATTGGCGAACAATGGTTAAGAAAGAATCTTTAATAATGTACGGTATTTGGCGATTTATTTTTGCAATTAATCGCTGGAATATGACTAAGTCACAAATGCCAGGAAATCAAATATAAATTTTTGACATTTTTGTCCAGATCGACTGAAACTAAAATGTGGCACAGAGCTACAATTATAGGCACAAGCACACATTTGTTTAAGTAATTGCTTTTCTGAGTTATCTCATTTACATACATGGAAAAGTATAGACCAACAGACAATCAAACTCTTGACGGATTTGGTTCCAAATTTAATAACAGATCTACACTTTAGGTGTTAAATCTGTATGTGAAATTTTATTCATCTAGCATTTTTCGTTTAATAGTTACCGTGTTACCTTGTATTCGAATATCTGGATAAACAGACCCCATCGGAATAAATAAAAATCTAAAAACTTGATGTAAAGTAAATATATTAAATTTTATCCCTTTAGTTCTAAGTATTAGTGAGTTGTTGTGTCTACAGACAGACAGACAAAATCCAACAAATTTGTTTTTCGGATGATTTGAAAAGTTGAAATTCGTCAAAATGTCGAGTTCGAAACTTTTGACAATAGCGCTTTCTCTTGGTATACGAGAAAGTAAAAAAACTAGAAGGAAATGTTAGTAACAAAAACAAAAAAGATTTGAATTTCATTTCAACGAGAAAATAAATTGTTGTAAAATGCTTTTAAAATATTTTTAAAAATTAAAATTTTACAAATTTGTTATCATTGACATTTTTTTTTAATTTTAAGATTATGTCAGCAATATCTGTCGAAATGAACAGGAAGGATGTAGGCGACCATTAATAACGTATCTTGAGAACGGGAATATTCAAATGAAGAAAACATTTTGAAATCACTACATTTGTGGAGAATGGAGATTTGTCCCGAGTTTTTCACACCAAAAATATACTGTAAAATCAATCTTTTATTAATTTTTTCCCCTCCAAAATAGAATGTGACAGTGTGCAGATAATAATGTACCTACAGCTCATAGCTTTCATATGAAATAAAAAATTTCAAAAATAGGAGTAATGACTGTGGCTAGGGAACTCTGCCGCGGTTTTCTATAAAAATATACTATAAAGTAGTGTGTTTTATTTATGTATTTATTTATTTATTTCGAAAATGGAAGATTGCCATTGATGACATACTTAGTTGTAAGAACATATATGAAACAAAAGTCGACGAAATTAGTTGGTGCTGGGTGACAAATTCTTTAGTGTTTCTTATTATTTTAAATTATTTCATTTTTCGAAAAAGATAAATTATGACGATGTTTCAATCATTTAATTCACTAAAATCCACATATTATTAATTAATCACCTATGGCATCCACCTAATTCATTCAGATTACTAGTTGCAAAATATTTCAAAGATATCTTTTATCCATAGGCTGGTCTTAATTTCTGTTTGAGTTAAATATTTTTAAACTTGAATTTTGACAGATATTTCACTCGAATTATTTTAGGAACATTATATTATTCTATTTATTGTGCTATGGGCTTTTTTAATTTTTAATTATGTCACCAAATATTTGAATTTTAATTTTCAAATGAGAATAGATTAAATTTCAATTACTTATAACACTTTGTAATGTCAGGAATTACTTTCGGTATTTAATTTTTCGTCTTATATTTAGTACCTGGGAAAGCAAGCTTTGCCGTATTTTTTTTTTTTTTTCAAATCGTGTTAATTCTGAGAAAATATTTAGTTACTAATCGCATACTGATTACATATTTTTAAATCTTACCTACATATAAACTGGTCAATTAAATAAAAAAAAATCATGAATGCACTTAGTTTTACATATTCGAAATAATCTACTGCATTATGGTATTCATTTTACAGTTTATCTATCATTATTTATATTTTTGAACTTTTTCAGTTTTACCATGGTAAAATGGGTCCGAAATGGCGCTATTTAAAATTGTCGGCATGGGAGCAGATCGAAAAAGACACTAATAGTTATAAAAAATTGCTTTTTCATGTGAAATCAAGTTTTTTTTTTTCAGGAAAGATACCTATATAGATAAATTTAAAAAGCAAAATCTTATCTAAATATAAAATTTTATCCAAATCCTTAGAGCCGTTTTCGAGATACACGAAATAAATTTATTTTTATACAAGAGTTGCTTGTTTAAAGTTATAAGATATGATATCCGATAGAATGCAGTTTAGATAAAAACGACCGTTATTGAAGATAAATAAATTAGTATTCTTACCGACGATAAGAGATAAATGGATATTGTAAAGAATGAAGATGAAGTGGTAGAACTCAATAATTTTATAGGTTCTAATCTTAATGAGGGAGATTGCATATAGCTGTCAAAACTATTGAACCTTTTTGATTTTAAGACAATCCAGTGACAGTTACAAATAAGACTCGACACAAGATAACAAGATCGTCAGCATCTTCCCATTAATGTTTCTAATGCATGAGTTAGGGCATCTAATGCAGAAATAAATAATTTCTACTTATCTCTATTGATAATAACCAGCAGGAGTGGTCTCCTACAAAATTTTCTCGCATACTCTCTGATAAATTTGCCGTACCACAGAAAGAACGCCTTGCATGGTATTAGCGTACAATAATTTTTTAAAAAAAATTAACTTTTGGTGTAAATGTAGCATTTTTCAGAATCTATCGTGTCATCCTTGACGAATTATTTGGCGATTAATTTCAGGTATGCTGTTAATAGTATGCAAAAATCGAATTTGTTCTTAGACACGTTTATCGTAAGTGATTGAAACAAAAATTGGACACAAAATTACATTTATAATCACAAAATCCCATGCCAAATTTGATATATTCAAGTCATTGTGTTAGTGAATTATCGTGCTCAGATGTTTCTGAAAGTACAGGTCGACAGACAGTCAACCTGCAGTTCGATTTGACCCAAAATTTGACTGGTATCTACACTATAGATGTCAAATTTGTCTGCCTTTGTAATCTTATCTATCTAACTTTCTTCATTTTGTAATTATCGTGTTAACTTATATTCGAACAGCAGGACTTCCAGTGAATAGATTTTATTCAAAATTTGACAGAAATCTGCAAATTTGGTGCAAAGACCTTATAACAAATTTCAACTGTGTAACTCAAGGCGATTTGAGTTATCTTTGTCACAGACAGAGAGATAGAAGGACTGACATTTTCTAAAGATGGGTTTCTCGAACTCAGTGAGGTCTGAAACGTTGAGATTCGTCAGTTGGACATCGTGCCGTCGTTGGAAGTATAGTACCGTCATTTTTTGACGGTTACTATACTTGCTATATACTATGTATACGAGAAAGTAAAATTGAAAGGGAAAGAAAACTGAAACTTTTCTTTACTGCTTTAGCATCTAAAGTGTAAATCCTAATTAATTAATTAATTTTATTCAAACGTTCTTTTGAAAGCATATAAATAGGATAACTGAAGGATATAATGGTTTCAATAAATTAAAGTTGGTGTGTAATCTTATGACTCTAATTGTAGTTCTGTTTCAAATTTTTATTTTAATCGGTTGAAAAAGATGTCGAAAATACATATTCGGATATTTTAGTACTTGTGCATTAACAACTTGCCAGAAATTTATTATCATTAAAAAATCCCAAAGGTCACTCTCCAATAGACGTTTTCGTAACTATCACTCGCCAGTGTAATGGGGTAATGCACAAGTACGTGTTTAATTTACTAGGAAGCACAGACGGCCATTTCACTGATTTTCGAATGCATTAATATTTGGATTTTCTTGCCGTGACAGATGTCGATGCGTAGTCTGGAAACAGCCGATATTTGAACATGGAAAGCCAATCACGTGCCAAGAAATTCCAAATATTGGTGACGTCGAAAATCAACACCTAGGCCTTATGTATTTAGATGATTTTGACGGTACTCTGAAACTAACAATCTGAGCACTCATGGAGTTAACAACTTTGATCAATTACCAAAACTGTATGCTTCGGGAAAGGGTTTATTCTTTTATTAGAAAGAATATAAGTTTCGGAGAGGCCATGCTGTTGGTCTAGCTGAATTTTTTTAAATATGGAAACTATTTGCAAGTAATCCATTATTCTACTTATTTCTACGTGACAACATAAAGATACATTAAATTAATTGACAAATGTCATGAATTTGTACGATAATTTTGTACATAAATTTTGATTCATAAAATTATTTCTCAGATATAAGAGATCACTGATTACAATCTATATTGGTAAAAGTATTGTAATATATTCCAGCACACAATAAATTCATTTAAATTTTCTGTGACTTTATCTATAATTGTTCAATCAGTGACAAAAAATTGTTATGAGTCCCAAGTATGAAATTTGAGGTTCTACAAAGGTAAATGTGATCGACAGAAAATAAACAAACAAAGAAATTCAATCAACAGTGATTTAGAAATGCCAACTGCCTTTTCTAACAGCAGTATATCTATTTTACTGTCAAAATCAGTAAAAGTGAATGAAGAAATCCTGGAGTAGTCAAACAAAATTCTACCAGCGTACCAGCATGATTAATAATTCATTCATGATCAAACTACAAAGGACGAAAAAAAAGCTGATAATTCATTTCGGAGTGTTTAATAATTAAAGAAGGTCTCTACGGTTTGACAGATATCCAGTATTCAACTGCAAATAAAAGTTGTCTCATTGTGATACATTCTGCAGACAAAAAAAAAAAAAAAAAGAGAGAGAGAAGAAAAATGGAGGATATCCAAAATTTACTTTCAATATGGTAATAGCTTTGAATATTTATCGTTCTTTTAAAAATAGAAACTTTATTTTTAAAGACTTGTTTTTCTGTTATTCTCTATATCTATATTTATAATAAAGCTCAATGTGTGTGTGTGTGTTGGCGCTCTACAGGCCAGACCATTCAACCTACATCTACCAAATTTGGCACGTGTATACCTTGGAGGCCGGAAATGTGCACCTGGGGATTATTTTTTCGAATTTTTAATTATAATTTTATTTATTTAAAAATTAAGCGAAATTTTGGCGTGTTTCTGCTATAACTTCCGAAAATATTTTGCACAAAAAAGATTTTTACATGAAGTTAAAAATCAAAAATTTATCTTTTAAATGATACCAATGTTTTAATCTAAAAATTAAATTTCTATTTTTAATGAATTTTTAAATAAATATTTTAACTATATTTTTCAACAATTTTTTTTCGTACAAAATAAAAATAAAATTTAAGCCGCACGAGCACGTTTCTCATTCATGGGAAAAAATTACCTTTTTTCAAAGCGTTGCCATCACATTGATTAAAACTCCATTAAAAAATAAATTGAGTCTTTTTGGAAATGAAATCTGCAAAAATATAATTTTCGTCACGCGTCTGTAGGAAATGAAACAAATATGAAATATTATTTTTTCTAAAAAATAAATTCAAGAAAAATTATTTTATGATCTTTTACACTCTCTACATTATTAATCCAATAAATCAGTTTTATTTTAAGGCAAGTTTTGTTTAATATGAACAGGATATCCATTCAAATCAGGGCCACACAGCTAATTTGTAAACCTTTAGTAAGACACAGATCTGCTAAAATGGTGTAAATGGAAAATGATTATATTTTATGTAAATTGATTCAATAAATGCTCTAATAAATAACGAATTTTTGATTTTACATAAAGCTTCTACTGTGGAAATAACGATTAACAAAATGTTCTTGAAACACTAATATTTTAAGTTAAAAGAGTTAATTTCCATTCAACTAAATCAATCACTATAATTTAGATGCTAAAACTGTGCATTAAACTTCATTTATGATAAATGAGTTATTGCATGTGCATGCATGCATACGAAAGCAGAGACAGGCAGATGGTTAATCCTTTGATGAATTTGGTTTAAGAGTTGATACAGATCTAGACATCAGATGCTGTGTACCAAACTGTAAATCAAGATTTTTAAGTTTTGTAGATATCAAGTTTACTTGGAAAGACTGACGGACAGCTTCCTTTGAATGAATTTTGTTCATAATGTGATAGAAATATACAAATTTCGTACAAATAAAACATAGCAAATTTCATTCGTCTGGCTCAAAGCTTTTTCGAATGATCGTATTCATAGACAACCATAATTTAAAAAAAAAACGTATTTTTCAGATCTAAGAAGGTTTGAAGCGTAGTAATTTGTCAAAACTTCGATTCCGAATTCTTTGATGATTTCTTTCGATTTTGAATCCCATATGCGTAACTGATGCTTATGATTTCCCAAAAGAAAATTTTTAAGCACCGAATTGTGACAGACACTAGATCCGTGTAATTTTAATAGCTTTACACCTGCTATGTTTATTGTGCACATGAACTTGCCTAATGGAGTCGAGTCCCACAACATCACAGCGCCATTGGAAACTTAAGTGTCTACCTACATGTTGTCTTTTGTGGTAAAGTTGCTTCACTCTCTGATTCTTCGTCTAAACTGTATAGATAGTTAGAAGAATCTCCTTTTCTCTACTTTCAACATTGGAAGGAAATCACACAAAATTATATATATATGGTTATGCAATTTTTTCTGAAGTTTGATAAATTTTTAAAAATATTTTTGAATAATTCATGACAATAGATTTCATTGTTGTAATGAAATTATATATTATTCATTATTAATTATATTATTCAAAAATATTTTTTAAAATTTATCAAACTGCAGAAAAAATTGCATAACCAATAAATTTCCGTCATTAAGTAAATTTTTTTAAAATTTTAGAATAGTGTAAAAATTTAATTTTTTGTACCACTGTTTTGAGAAATTATCGCGGAAAAACACCAAAAATTTAGCTTAATTTTTAATGGTTTAAAATTTTATTTAATATTTTTTAAAAAATCACTCAGAAGTGCTCATTTTGAGATGCACATTTCCATCTTCTAAAGTATATCTCCGAGCTTTATTTGGTAGTTTTAGGTCAAACGAGCTATCCCATCGAGCGTCAACATATTCATATTCTCTTTTATTACTTTCTCGTATGCGAAATGTAGAAAAAAGTATAGAATTGTCTAAAAATTCGAACTCGAAATCTTGATGAATCTCTTTGTCTTAGATCACCCTGAGTTCGAAAAATACATTTTTGGAAAATGTCTCTCTATCTATTCATGCCAAATGCAACTCAAAATCGCTTTGAACTAGACAAATGATATTTTGCATATGGTCTTAATATCAAATTTGTAGATTTCTATCAAAATTTGACCAAAACCCGTTTAGAGGAAGTCCGGCTGTCCGAATATCGTTAATATGACAACAACTAAACTAAGAGAAATAGACAGATAGGATTCGGTACACAAATTTAACATCTGTAGTGTTCATACCTGTCAAATTTTGAATCAAATTCAAAAATAAAGAATTGATTGTCTGTCGGTCTGTACTTTCAAAAACATGTAAATGCGTTAATTCGAAAACGCGATGACTTAAATATAGCAAACTTGGTATGAGATTTTGTGACTACAAGTGCGGTTTTGGTTGCAATCATTTAGTAAAAACGCGTTTAAAATATAAATTCGATTTTTGGATGCTATTAACTGAATGTCAGGGATTAATTGCCCCAAAAAAGAAACTCTCCAAGGATGACATGACAGATTCAGGGAAAATGTTAAATGCACGTCAAAAGTTAATATTTCGTAACTATTATATGCCAATGCCATGCAGGCCTTCTCTGACATGACAAGTTTATTAGAGAATATTTAAGAAAATATTGAAGAAACTACCCTCACTAGTCATTAATAGGGATAGCCTCGTTTTGGTGACCTATTTATGAGAATAATTTTTGAGTTTTCAATTGAACTGCTGTGCATAATTTGATTTTCATGATGTCCTTATTTTTAAATTTCGAACTGTCACAGATATTTGAGATCTGTTACTACAGTAGCCTTGCACTTTTTCTATTTATTGTGCACATGCACGTCATAATTGCGTTAAATCACATGATGTAATATTCCCATCATATAGATCCAAATATACATTATCAGAGCCAACTTAACTTTTTTTTTATCCCTCAAGCAAGACATGCATGAGGGATGAAGCATATTTTGTAAATAAAGTGGTGCCGTATATTTTACATCTAATAATAAATCAGTTGTATTTAAAACATGATGATAAAAAAGAATTTAAAAAAGTAACCATTACCATTCAAATTACTGGATATATATTCCTAATATCCAGATTCCACAGAAAAAGTGATGAAATAAAAAATAAAGTAAAATACATGTGAAAGAATGTGAAAAAATAAAAAGAATTTTTATTTTTGGGCTTTAAATGATGAAGGAAAATAACTATAATTAAATATTTATTTTTCGTAGTGAAAACTTTTTAAATTTCATTGCAACAATAAAAAGTATTATTGCAAAAAAAGTATTATTCATAAAAATTTGTTAAAATTAGATGGGAGGGAAATTAGACGATGACTAAATTGGTGTAATTGAAAAGAAAATTTTTGCATTTTAAAGTGGTGTAAAAATTGAGAAAATGTTTTTTTATCACCAGAAAACTCTAAAATGTTACTTAACTTTTAATTAATTAATATTTTCAAAGAAAATTGCTTTAAAGTGCTCATTTTCCAACCACAAAAGTATACTTGAGCAAAATTTGGCAACTTTAGATCAAGGGGTTTTCCCTTATTGTGGCCCAAATGATGCACAAACAGACTCACGCTTTTATTACGATACTGTTAGATTATTTTAGTCCTTTTCTATTTTAATGTAAATCAGGGTTTTCTTTCATGTTTTGCTCTCAGAAATTGACAAGTAATAGATTTCTATCAATTTACGTTATATACAGAATGGCTAGTAAAGATATGTGGTAATAAATTAATATAAAGTGTAAATTAACAGATCGTTATCATTAACAGTAGTTAATGGTAACGATGGTAGATTGTAAAAAATGAATGAGATGCATCATTGACAAAATTATTTATATTTTTAAAATGGACATCGAACTTTCGACTTAATTTCTGTATTTTAGTAACTTTAATGTAATAGCAAAATCAGGATAATTGTTTTTTCATGTAAAGCAATTCATAAAAGCCACAAGAGAGAAGATTATAAATTTGGAAGCATTTATTCTTAAATGCCACTTTCAAATGTTAACATTATAATGCTATAATTTGACTTTTTTTTAAAAAAAATGCGTTATACATGATCTAAAAATTTTTCAAAACATTCGATGGAACAGACTATTTGATTAAAAGCTGTTGAATTCTCGTAATCAATTCTCACATTTTTCGTATTATTGCACACAAAAAAAGTACAACACATTACAACTTCAATTTAAAAAATTAATTTTTCAGTTCCATTAATTTAATTTCCGATCATTTTTCTTTAATTTTAATAAGTTTTTTTATTATTTTTTATAAATGTCGGATGTAATAGATATTCTCCATTCATTCGCTATTAAAAAGCTCAGTAATCTGTTTCGTCATGAAATTGATTTTCCCACTGCAAATTTTTGTTTCAGATTCAACCGAAATATCTCGCACTTTGTATAATTTTTATATAATTTTTATGAAATCGTAGATTTGATTTAGAAATAAAGGCGAAATAGAATAAAAGCTAAGTACAAGCGCTAACGATAAAATAAATAATATTTCTTAATACGAAGGACTCTAGGAAATTTCTATAATACAGCTGTATTTATTTAAACTTTTTAAAATACTTTCTGCCACATTCAATACACTCTCCCTTCTCTGAAATTATTCTTTAAACCGGCTCTGCAAAGTTTCCCAAGAGAATAAGATAGATTGTGGTCTCAAACTCTTAGAATATCCTAATCATCTCTTAGAATATCCTCATCCTTTGGAAAACCACATCTTTTTCAGTTTCATTTTCACATGCAGAAACAGTTTAAATTCTCAAGGAGCAAACCCTGGATTGTACGTAGGCACTTAAGAAGTTTTAATCCGTTAGTAGTCAAATATTCAAAGTAGGTCTTGACGCAGTGCATTGAATCTTTATCATGATGGATTAATAAATGTCCATTCTTAATAGCAGGGTTTTCATAGATTCAATGATTTTAGGCAGGCACTGTTCATTATACCACTTTGTTGTTACCATCCTCTGCGTGTACAAAATGACACGTTCCACAGTTCCCCTTGATTTTAAAAATATAGCTATCATTTTCGTTTTTTATAAGTCAGGATTTTCTGAAGCTTAAGACTGTCATCTCAGGAGCAAAAAAAAATTTTTGGTCTTGGCTGGCACATCATAATATTACAGCCAAGTTTCGTCATCTTTCACGATGTTATCCACTTACTGATATTGCCCCTAACATACATTTTTAAAATCTCTCGACATCAAGTCACACGTCATGTCATTAGCTCTTCGGTCAGTCTATGCGGCACAAGAAATAATAAGGTTTCTACACGTGCAAATGATCATGCAGAATCGAGTGAATTACTGATGCATTTAAACTTGAGGCATCTTCTGTGTGCTGTAAGATCATTCGCTTGTCTTCATAAATCATTTTTTCAGAGCAATAACATTTTCCTCTGAAACTAATATTCTTAATCTTTCTGCTCTCACAACATCCTCTAGAGTAAAATTTCCCCTTAGAACTTTCCTTTAGTACTTGAATATAATCGTATGATGCGAATAAACACCACCTGGTGCAAGAGGGATTTCTTCTAAGCATTCATCTGAGTTTAAATCATGCGCGAAGTTATACCTCAAAGCTGCTCATATCTTACTTCGTGGTCACAATGCTATCGCAAGCAATTCAAACAATCAGTGCTAATAAACAGCTGAATCAATAGAGTTGCCGCAGCGGCCGGCCACTGTGCAAGTATGAACATGGAACATAGCACGCAGTAACAAGTAGCCTCATGCAATTCATTGTTACGTCATCTCGCATAGCTTTTCTATTACCCTCTCTAATGTATTTTGATTTAATTTTATGATTTTTTTCTAACTGAGAAATTATATTAGAAATATCAGCAAAATAACATTATGAAAGCTCAAAAGCTAAAATAGAAAATGCTTTTTGTTAACCTGATAATATTTTTAGACTGATTTTTTTTTCGTTAAGTGCGCTGATTATAAGCTGAATGAAACAATTTATACAATCAAGATGAACAAAGACAAGACAGATGAATCAAAACTAAATCATTATCATGTTACTATTATCTGAACTCGAATTGAGGCTTGAATTTCGTGTTTTAAATAAAAATTGGCTTTCTTAGTTTTGCTCAGAATTATTGAAGAATCTTAGAGAAGTAAGTGATGCCAATTTTAAGATCCCAATTTTTTCCACATCTACTGATCTAAGTTCACTCCCCCATAATTCGAAAAAAGGTATTCATATGTGATTTGCATAGATATCTTATAAATATTGCGTCCATTTCTGGTACCCATTTTTTTCGTGACAAAACTTTTTGCAAGAGAGGATGAGATTTATTACATAACAAATTTCAAAACGTTTGAAATTTATTTTACTCCTGACCATGAAATTCCCATAAAGCCTGTAGTCCCTTGAAAACCACAATAGTTATGGGGCTAAACTTTTTAAACATGCATGTGTATATGTTTTGTCTATTTATTGCGAAGGTATGTGAGTCCCTGAGAAAGAATTTATCTTTTACTTTTGACCTTCAACGATGTGCATGAATTCGGAACGTTTCCTTTGATAATGAAAATCACGAATATTTTACCGAATTCATAGCACATGTATCATATTTGTCACTGCTAATATGATGGTTTTTAAGGATTATAATTCGTTAGCTTTATATAACTTAAAAATGCACCTAATTCATGCAAGTAAATTGCATCATTTTGGCAAAAACATTTGTTATTTTAAAGTGTGTTCCAGATTAGTAATCAAAAGTTTTACATTCGATTCTTAATACCCCCCCGAAATTTATGTGAGATTTTTAAATTTTGGAAGTGAATCGTACTTTTCCTGGATAATGTGTTGTCAGAACTTCGATTAAGCACTTTCAGATATCGCCTAATTATGTTATTCTAAGTCAAAACTTTCGAAATAGACAGATAGTTAAATTCTTTAAAGTTAATCGTGAATAATGATGTAAAATATGTAATAGAACAAATTTTTGTCAGTGAACTAAAAGAAAGAACTTTAATTTTAATCAATTCTTAGTTTTTAGTTCTAAATTAATTTTTATAAATATTATGAAATCTTGAAATCAGATTTTTCCCCCCTCAAAAGTAATAATCATGTGACTTTACTAGGAGGGAATTAATTCAATCGATTTGCTGACAGTTAAAGAAATTTCTATATTTTCATTGGAAACATACAAATGTTCAAAGTTTCAGAAATCTGGTATGTCATGAAGAGAAATGAAAAATAGTTTTCAAAATTCTAACTTTGCAAATATGAAATAAACCAAGTTAAATCAAAGTGTTGATAAATCAAATAAAACTTTATTAGCTATATTTCTAAATTTTAGTTAGCTTATAGCTTCGTATTTCAGATTAAAATTCCCGTTTAATTTTAAACTAGCCGCCTTTGGCGACTAGTTTATGCTAGCTAAAATGTTTAGTTAATATATCATGTCACTTGTTCTCATAATAGGTTTTTCAGCAAAATATTTTTCAGCTCCAAATTTTGATATTCATATCATTTATTTATTAGATATACTTATTCACTTATTATACTTATTACGTAGACCTTAAGCAGTTCTGTTCGTTGTACTATGCAATTCTCTCTAATTTTCAGTTAGCACCTATAAAATTCGGTTTTAATTTAAAGTAGAAAATGAAACTGCAATTAATATAAAAACCTTTTTTAGTGAATCTATGCATGCCTTTTTGTTAAAAAAAATGTGCGAACTGGAAGCAGAGTCATTCCGCATTGAAGTCTTATATGCACTACAGAATAGTTTTCATTATTAATAATATCTCAAAGAATTATTCAACAAAACTTTCACGGATTTAATGAAAAATTCAGTTTTTAATTTTATTTTTAAAAGGATATAAATAGTTCCAATAATAATTTTTTTTCAATTTATAAATATATTTTTAAAAAATTATGAAGTTTAAATTTTTGACAGTCCTTTGATCCTAAGAAATCATATTCTGCAAAATATTCTTGACACTTCAACTTTTAAATAAATAAATAAAAGTTTCTATTTTCTGCATTCAAATCTGATCGATTTATTAAGTATTGAATATTACAATTTTAGAACAATCAGCATTTTTACAATTAGGACAATCACTCTTGAGAAACCCTGGGAAATTAGTGGATTTTTTGAATAAGCCTCTTGCGTAGCTGAAGTAATCTGAAATCATCCGTTTCTATAGAATCATGATATTTAAATTTTCATAAATCTGTCAGCTGTAGTGATTGATTTAGTTCACTGGAGTGCAACTTTATTTATTTAAAATATTAGCGTCTCAGGAATATTTGGTTAAATATGATTCACAGAGCAAAGGATACATATAAAAATTTAAAATTCGTAATTCATCAGCATTTATTGCCTCAATTTATGTAAAATATAATTATTTATTTTATTTAGATCATTTGTTAGATATATAAATTAGCTGTTAGCGATTAGAACAGATGTACATATTAAACCATACTTTCCTTAAATAAATATGTTTAATTGAATTAGTAAAAGATCATAGAAAACGATTTCTTGCATTTACTTTTCAAAAAATATCATGTTTCATATTTATTTCATTTCATATAGACACGTGGCGAAAATTACATTTTTATATGTTTAATTTGGAATGATAGTTAATTTATTTTTTCAATTCAAGCTTTTGTTAATATGATGGCAACACGTTGGTAAAACATAATTTTTTCCCATTAACAGGCATCGTGCTCGTACAGCTTAAATTTTATTTTTATTTTGTACGAAATAAATTGTTGAAAAATATAATTAAATTATTTTTTAAAATTCATTAAAAATAGAAATTTTATTTGTTGATTAAAACATTAGCATCATTGAAAAGATTATTTTTTGAACTTCAATATAATGTAGAAAAAAAATTTGGGATGTTTTTCGGTCATCGAATTTTAATGAATAGAAAAGTGCTTACAGACATTTTTCGATGAACTTATATTTTTTTCCGACTGAAATTTGAAATTATAAAACTAAATTATATTATTACGACTAAATTATGTTTTTTTGAAATTTTTCAAAAAACATAATGCAGATAGCGAACTGAATTTTTTATCGGATATTTTTTTTTCCTGTAAAACGTGCTTTTAAGTAAAATCACAAAAATTTTGCTCAAATAAAGAAAAAGAATTTTTTTTCTCCAAATTTGCACTTTTTTTTTGTATTTACTTCTATCCTAAATAAGCTATCATAATGTTCGACGACTCATTTTTATAAAATTTAATACCCACAATCTTTTAATTTAAAATTTTCCCCTCGGATGAACAGGTTTTTATATAAACACGAAAAACCAATGTTTTAACTCTACCTCCCTCCCCCGATCCGGTAATACAATGGTACAAATTTATGAATCTTGATTTAGAGATCCATTTCTATAAACAGAGGTACATAAAATTGCTATTATGCATTTATTTTATTATTTTTATTATTTTATTTTATTATTATTTTCTTCTTTTTTATATATTTGCGATAATTTGACAGGCTGCATTTTCATTTATTTGTTTTGATTTTTATCGTCTATAGTTCATCAGACGATATCATAATCAAGAAGTAAAATAAATATTAATTTTTTATGTAATTTACAAAGCTTTATTATATTATTTATTGCGTTCATTTTGCCACAGGCAAAGCCGGACGGATTATACTTGTAAATGATAAAGCAAAATGAAGAAGTTATTAATCAGATGCATAAGCCAGTGGGAGTGGTCGCCTCAAAACTTTCTTGCATATTGTCAAATCCTCCTCGTCCCCGCATAAAATTGTTGGCTTTGTACAAGGACATGAAAGCCGTGAATGTTCAGATTTTTATTTTCAGAGTCCTGTATATGGGAGTTGAGAGACCCTATGAATTTTACTTGCATATTAATAATTGCACGTCATTGGTAAATAATGATTACGAAAGAGCCTATAAACTTGTGATCTTAGGAGATTTTTCTTTTTTGGAAATTAAAATTGCTAATACGCGGTTAATACACAATTACCAAAAAACCAGTTTGGATTTCAAGCCAGTATATATGAAACCGAAATTTGCGGAACAACAAATGCACGGAACAACAAATGCAGTTACACTATTAAATATCAAATGTGATTTGCTTAAATCATTACGTTTACGAGTTATTGCGCAAGTTAAAACCGACCGACTTTCATCCCTTTGAGAGATTCGATACAAAATTCGATAAGAATATTCTTTAGATGCTAAAACTTTGAAACAGCGTGTGACATAGAAATACTTCGAAAGTTAGTAATAGTTTTTTGCATATTTCATTCAAGTCTTTGTCCTTTATATACATTGTAAGAGGTGGTTATATTATAACACAGTTTGACTAATCAATTAAATCTATATAATAGGAAGCTTCGAAATTGAGTTTAAGAAGCCTAAAAAAATACAAACCTCCCGACTTTTCCGTCTTATCTCAAGCACCGAGAATGCGCTTAACTGTTAATTTCCGGATGTGCTTCCTGGAATCATGGAGCTTTGTTAATAGTAGATGTTCGGGATGCGAAAAATATGATTTATTTAAGAATACTTAGCTATAATATACTCAACATTGTCTGTAAGCTGGCTTGCAATGGAAATCATTTTCCATTAATACTAGGCTTCATATTTTCAATTCGATTTCATTTTTATCTCAAATCACATTGGAGAATAAACAATGCATACTTCACGAGTATTATAAGATTCTGTGTTGTAATACCAATACATAACTGTAGCAAACGGTTTGCGTGGTCAGCCATCGTGCATGACTGAGTTTATCTGGGCTATTATCAGTCACGCGAGAAGAATAATTATCATCTTTAATGGCAAGGTAAATGCAATGTAAATATTGTTGGTTAGTACTTAGCTCTTTAATATCTTTCAGACCCAAAGCTTGAAGAGTACAATCAATTCTATCAATTTTAACTAATGGATATTTTTAATAAGTCCAGAATATGCACATGGCTCCTTTGTACAACCGTCTATTTCCAGAATGTGGTATCTTAGTGGCAATTCGTTTATTTTAATGGTCTTCCAATATGTGTCTCAAGCGAACTTACTGCTCTGCTTTTCCATCCCGTATTCGTATTTGTTACATAATATCATGTAAACTCATGCATTTTTCATTCATGTATGCATTTTAGTAAATTGGATGATACCTTGGACTATTTCTTTTGCACTTTCATCAGCAGTTAATGATATATGACTTATATGCTTGCCACCTGGTTCCTTTATTAAGGTTACATGAACTTCTGATGTTCATTCTTGATGGTCAGATCTTTGTACCACTCAAAATACAAACTCTTAATTGAAGCCACTTCAGCTACCTCTAATTCATTTTCTCTTAGTTCTATCGTTTTTTTT
>JAPMOR010028571.1:17212-31099 GCA_026543865.1 Argiope aurantia
ATGCTTGCAAAATGCCAAATAGGGGTTGAGAACTCTGTCCAAATTTTATTTTGCAATATCTCTCAACCAGGGAGGAGGAAGGATCAGGCAATCCTTAATGATTTGTCTAAAGGTTCATGAGAAATTAAAAATGATGAAATTGATACATTAAATATTTTATTTACTGGTTGTGACTCAATTTAGTTTGTTAAACCAGTAACTTGAATTATAGTACCTGAAAGATAAATTCGAATATTCGCTACTTTTATTTTGTAAGTGTATTCTAACATTTACTTTGAGTTCAATATTTATTAATAAAAAAAATTATTTGACTTGATACCATGAAAGTTTCAAAAATGGGGTTATCTTTATGTCTTTATGGCATTGTGCAGGAACATATCTTAAAACATTGAAAATGTTGAATGATACCTTAAAAAGTATTTTACGATATTATTATATAATATCGTAAATAATATCTGCTGTGGCTAAGGAAACCTGACTTATAATAATGAGATTTCTGAATAAAGCTTCATAAAAAACAAAAACAAAACGAAATAATCTATTTTACAGAAAATACTATATAGTATATGATGAAAATAAAAAAGCATTTCCATGGCAGAAAGTCACAACTTTTCTTATACATTACATCCTAAGTTTAAAAAATTCCATAGCAACTTTTTAAAAAATGGAAACCGCCGTCATATGAAAATAATGAATGTACTGCATTGTGATAAGATAAAAGAACTATTTTAAATTCTAAAATATATTATTGACGTTTTATTTAAAATTTTTAGAACTGGATGGAACTAAAATGTGAGCAGATTGCATACTCTTAAAAACAATAAAATTTAAGAAAAAAGAATAATAATTAATATTCCATATAAGCAACAGTAGATTTTTAAATTAAAAATTATCAAAAAAAAAAGAGAGAGAAAGTTACATTAATTCAATGAATTATAATTTACTATAACTAATACATCATATAAAAATTATTCATAGACGCAGGCTTGCTGTTACCACACTGTCACATCACTATTGTCAGATTAATAGTTCAACAATATTGAGAAGAGATTCTTTAACTTTTTGGTTTTTAAGGTACTTTTTTCCTTTTATGGACTTAATTTCCATCGTATAACAAGCAAAATCATATCACACTATTCTAGTTGATGGCACCTTTATTATTTATAAGTTCCTTAAAATAGATAGGGTAATACGTCCTCCCTCCTCCCCCCTCCAACGTTAGCCTAATCGATTGTATTTGGTGCCATTTTTAGGAAAATAATTGCTTGTCATTTATCACCATAAAAAACAGTTCAACAATTGGAAAATGCTTCTTTATAGAAGTAAATGAGAGTACCTGATCCCTTCTTTATAGCACATTAATGCTGCACACACGTGCAACTCAATGTAATTGCTGTGCTGCACAATAATGTTGAACATGTGTACAGCATTTCTTTTAAAAGAAACTATAACGTTATTAAATCGTATTTTCATTAGAAAAATTGATTTTTTTTTATGTACTTATATGATTCTTACGTAAAAAGTTTTTTTTTTGTTGTTGTTGTTCGTTTCAACAAATTAAGTGAATGAAATGTAAGTATCTTTTGTTTCACGCATTATTTTATTTCCAGCATTCTTTCCTTCATGTCCGATCAAACCAAAATATCGACTATTTTTATGAGCAAAATAGATATTTTATGATGAAAATTTTTTTAATTAAATAATTTCTTTTTACAGAACCAGAATTAGAAGAGGTCAGGATACATTGAAATTTTCTAATTGGAGAATCTTGTCATAAAGGTTGCAAATTCATGTCGCATCCAAATTATAAAATGATGGAATAGATTTGATGTGTAAGTGTAAATATCAAATAAAATATTTCTCGGCCTTCATCTCTAAATTTAAATAATTATATACGGGTATTTTTAATTTCCTAAGATTAGCAAACGTTATCGATTAAACGAGGGTAAACGCACATTTCTTTCCCTCTTACGCACATATTCTCCTTTCAACGTGATTTTGAAAGTGTTAAATACAAATGGAAAAATATTATAATCACATCCAATAAAAACAGAAAGGAAATTTTTTTTATTAAGATTCAGAACGTAAGATTTTACAACTAAAAAGAAGACACGAAGTTTTCAACAAAACTTCTTAAGTCACATTTTTCATTTCATAGGATGAATCATCTAATAACTGTAGGCTAGGAACTTCAAAAGCAGGGTACAAAAATCACTGAAAAATTTAGAAAAATTACCGTTGGCAGAATAAAAATATTGAGCTTCAAATAACAGTGCCCCAATAGTTATTACAGCTAATTATTTTATAAGCAAATTTTAATTTTAATAGTATCAGTTTGCATTTAATTAGATCGATCATATAAAGAGCATAAAGAAGAATCAGGCTGATTATTTCATTTCAGAAGAGAAACGGGAATTCTGCTTAATGATTTTACAAATTATCCTTTTAATTCTTAAAAATTAGTATTTTTAACAACAATAGCAAAAGAGAATGTTATTAGCTGAAAGTGATTCTTCCAGTTTTTTGTTACAGTTGTCCTCAGCGTTCAAAACAATCGATGGAGCGTTACGAGAAACTGTCAAAAATTGGAGAGGGATCTTATGGCGTGGTGTTCAAATGCCGCAGCAGAGAAAACGGTCAGGTGGTGGCCATTAAAAAGTATGTCGAAACAGAGGACGATCCTTTGATAAAGAAGATCGCACTCAGGGAAATTCGTATGCTGAAGGTAAGCACAAGATGTATTCGATTTGTATGCTTATGGTTATCAGATATGGCCGATTATGTATGCAGGGTGATTCAAAAAAACAGATCAATAAGGTGAGGGGAAGTCAGACAAATTCATTTTTACTTTCGATCGTAAGCGCAACCTGTATGCCTAAAGATATTTTTGTGCCAGTTGAAATAGGAAAAAGTATAGAGCATCATATGAAGAACAAGTTAAACATGAGCACTTGCTAGTGTTTAAAAGCTATCCTAAGAGCACTTGCTATAAGAAGAATATCCTACACCATCTCCTAATTAGGCGTGTCGGTTGCAGACATAAGTAAATTATCTCCCATAATATTGCTTATCCCACCATTGATCCTAAAATGTTGTATGTCATATTGCCTTGTTGTTTATAGGCGGCAGGTGTCAATTAAGCATAATGTCTACATAATCTTTTGAAAATATGAATTCGACAGCAGAAAAACTCAAGCAAAGGAATAAGTCAGCTCAATGATTTATTATTTCTCAGTGATTTCAAGCAATAGTACTGTGTGTTTACATCTCCATTTTATATTCATGTCCTCCATAAAGAATATTGAATATTTATTCTGAATCAGCCTCTATTAATAATTGGCAGTTTCGAAATAGCCTGTGCTTGGATACTCATATTCAAAATATCTTTCCATTTATATTTATCTTCATTCAAGAAAGTGATATCATTGATTAGTTAGCATCTTTATGGCATTAGTTACATCGACACATTAAACGTCTGAAAATCTAAACAATAGACTGCAAAATAAAGAATTACTGTTTTTCATGAATGTAATAAATAAAAGCTATCCTAAGAGCACGTGATTATTGCACTTATACACTTGAGCGATTATTTTATCGAGAAAAAAATTCTTATAATAATAGCTCTTAAAAGGCAGAATACATAAACAAAGTATAAAATTTCACAGTCATTTCTTCATTACATTTTTAGTCAACAAAATCAATTTCTTACCTTTTCTAAATTTTTAAATGAAAACACAGATCAATCATTTATTATTTCAAGTAAAAATAATATTGCGTGAGAAAATTTTTAACTTAGGTATTTTCTCAGTAAAATTGCATTAAAAAAATATCGATGCACATCTATCAGTTTGAAAGAGACAGAATTGTGAAGGCAGGCGCATGAAATTCCGAATTTTTCAAGGCTATCTATTATGTTCCATTTTCCATTTTTATAATGCCGCAATCGAGACGGTTTTCCTCTTTAACCGTTTGAATGTATTTTCAAAGAGAGAGAGAAAGAGAGAGAAGGAACAAAAAAATGCTCTAAAACGGTGTTAAACTTTTTAGTTTCCAGAGATATAACATATAATTCTATTGATAAATAGGCATATAATTCTAGTTACTAACTGTCATACGAGTCTAATGATCAATTTATTGCGTTCATTTAAGATTGAGTTGGAGCGCGATAGCGACGTTTAACACTCAAACTGTCAACTGAATCTTCAGCATGCAATTTTGCTTCTTTTTGTTACTTAACTGAAAGATTATTATAGCTACAATTTTATTTCTCTTGTTTTCAGTAGCCGTTCTCTATAATTTCATGGACTGAGAACTATTTCTTTTTGCTTCTAATGTCTTCAAGTACTTTTTTTTATCAATTTAATTCTTTGCTTCTTTCCCTTACTATTGTTGGTTGACAAAGCAATTAATTCGACTGAAAAAGGGATAGAAAACCATAGAATAATTACAGTTGTTCATTACATTTCCAGTTTGACTCACTGCCATTAATTTCTAGTTTATTCGTTCATGTATTCAGTTATGAAATATTATCATTCTTATATTATTTCTGTACTGCGTCATATGATGAATGTTCAAAAATGCTTGTGAATAATATTTTAAAAAATGTTAATATAAATCTGAATTCTTCGGAATTTCGTTATATAGGACTGTTTCGAAGATAGCTTGATGTTTTAAAAGTTTAAATCGATTTGAGGTGAATAATGAACCTTGTTGTTTCTAACGGCACCTATCATAGATAAGCCCGCTTTAAACTGAGAGATCGTCTTTAGTTTTTCAGTAGTGCCATCTAGGGCCGAGAGTATGTCTTAGCTTCACACATGTCACAACCCTTTTTACAGAGCGGACTTCATTCATACATTTCATTCATTCATCCACAGATCGTAATTTAGACCTGAATCAGAGAACGATCACCAATCTGAACCAGTACCCCCAGTGGTATTACTATCGACAAGGAGGACTTTGTGACCACGACAGATTTATACGTGCGCCAGCCATCACACACAAAGAGAGTCTTCGGTCGGCGGGTTTCGAACTCATAACCCAAGAGATGCTAATCCAACACCCTACCAATCAGGCTATCTACCATGACATGATTCATAAATCTTATTTGTAAGGTCACAATATTAATATCCTAAAGCTCACTTACTATTCCATTATTATCTTCTATCTTATCTTGAGGGTTACGAATTTTCAAAAATTTTAATCCATACCGTATTGCAGAACTTTTTTTTCTATGTCAAACTATTTTAGTCACGATGAAATCATAGCAATAAATACTCTTTCTTAAATGCTCTCGATATAAGCCAAAACCTTCTTTATTCTAAATCTTTTAAGCAAGATAAATATAAAAAAGGATGATAAAATCATGACGGTGCATTTACTTTGTTTTATTTTGTTATGAAAACATTTAACAAAATCTAGTTTTGCTTGTTTTGATTTTTTTTATGTTAATGAGTTTAATCAAATAAAATATTTTACTTCCTTTTACAGCAATTAAAACATCCAAATCTCGTCAATCTCATCGAAGTTTTCAGAAGAAAACGTAAACTCCATCTAGTATTTGAATATTGTGAACATACTGTTCTAGACATTCTAGAGAAACATCCAAAAGGGTAAGTTGGAGAGATCAATTTCATTCAATTAAAAATTAAATATCATTATGTTTCAAAGTTATAAAAATATTTGATATCCTTTTAGTGTTCCTCAGCAACTGACTAAGAGAATTTTGTGGCAAACACTACAAGCGATTAATTTTTGTCATCAACACAATGTAAGTAGATAATAGATTCCTTTATTTTATCTCATTGCTATAATTAGCTTTTCAATAATTTTTGGGTGAAAGACGCAGTAACATCTTGTGAAATATATTTTAAGCAGATTCAAATCTTTTTTAGATAATTCCAACAAGTTATCATAGTATTTAACAATAATTTTTTAATCCTTACGGTATACTGAATTTTATGGATCGCTGACAAGGGACGCTCTGATACACATCAGTAGAATTTATATATCTAGAATAATATCAAACTCTCAACATTTATCCGGGGCAACAAGACATAAATTTCTGTTGTCGTTATGTTTAGTTAAAATAAATATATTCATTCTTTATTTATTTAATTAAAAATATATTAATTATATGCGAATAGAAAGAAATTTTGAATTTTCAGACAATTATCGGAGATTGGCCATGCTCTAAGCGTTGTTATAATTTGTACGTTTTTTTTTTTTTTTTATTTTAAAAAAAATGTCGTTCAAATTTTAGTATGAATTGCCTTTGTAAGAATCTGACCTAGCTTCTTTTCAAATATAAAATAAAAAAATTTGAAAAGTTGTTTTTTAAATAAAAAAATACTTTTATACGCTTCTCCTTTTTCTTTTCTTTATAATCCGAAAATTACAGGTGAGCTGGTATAGTCAAGTTTCATAAATGATTTTTTTTTTGTTTCAGAATTTAAAATTAGATTTAAAACATCATGAGAATTTTTGAAAGAAATGCTGTTCTTTTTCGAGGAGAGAAATTTTAATTTGCCAAATATTATAAACTTCAGTTTAGTATCCGTTGAGTTGAAGTAAGAATTCATTAGCATTTTTTTTTCTATTGTTTCCTCCAAATTTAAAAATGCATACAAAAATAAAACCAATAATGCGAAATACAATTCATTGTTCATAAAAAAATAATGTTACTATGATTCTTTAAAATTTCATTGGGTTTTGTGTGTGTGTGTTTGTGTGTATTTTCAAATCAATAAAATGGAATGGGCATTTTCTACATCATTTGGTTTTTCCATTTAATCAGGGAAATAAAATTAAAGTACAAGCTTAAGAGATTTGTGCTGTATAAATTTGGAAGGAGTAATGCCTCGAAATGTTGCCCACCATTGATTTTAATTCTTCAAAAAAAATGGTGGAGAGGTGGAGAGGAGAGGAAACCGCAATTAATTTCAAAAGTGTTAAAAAAATCGTTACTCAATCCAATATATAAGATTGATTTGCGGAAAATATTTAATTATTTCCTTTATCGTTTTTTTAAGTGCATTCATCGAGACGTGAAACCGGAAAACATTCTACTCACCAAAGAAGGAATAGTAAAACTGTGTGACTTTGGATTCGCAAGAAATCTCAGTAAGTTTACTTTAGAATAATGTTCGTTTGAAAACCAATTACTGATGCATTAACTAGCTATAATTCTAAATTTTTAAGTATCTTTTGTTAAAACAGTCTTGGCTTCAATGAAGCAATCTTATTACAAAAGCATGTAATATGGATAATAATGCAACAATCAAAAAGAAATCATTTCATATCAAATACATCTTTTCAGAATTCAAGTATTATTATTAATTATTTTTGATATAATATATTTCTTTAAAATGTCAGCCGAATAAATTAGAATTATTTTTTAAAACACACTCTTTTTTTTTTTTTTCGAAATTGTAAGTAATAGGTCCAAATTCATACTATCTATTGTATATCTCTCCATTCATTCTTTTTTTAATTAATGGCACTTATAAAATTCAAAACTATTGAACTGCAACATGTGCCATCTTTTACTTTAGAAAAAAAATGAGACGAAAATGTTAATATGAGTTTTTTTTAATTGAAATAACTTCAAATACTCAAATTTTGATCTAGAAATATACAAATTTAAATATGTGATAAAATGCACTTATGTAACTCAAAACTCAAATTTAATACAAGAGCACTTGTCACTTTTTATAGCTTGGAGAAATAAAGGATTTAACTTTCTAAAAATTTTCCTGAATCTCGAGAACCTAAGTTCGCCTCGTGAAAATGCATTTTTTATTCAAGCATGTGGCGCTAAATCCATTCGCCAGATCACCAAATAAAATATAGTAAAGTGAAAGGCGCTACAGTAGTTCTATTTTCATTACTAATCATAATTTTTAACAAGTATTTTGAATACGTAATGAATTTTAAATTAACCCTATTATTGAAGATTATGACAGAAAAGAAATGCTGACATCAAGAATACTTTATGAGTCAGATATTTATAGGTATGATTCACTTTCATCCTTGAAAAAAATGATATACTGAGTTCAAAAGATAATTCAATATAGAAATACCTCCTCTAATTATAATTACATCGCGAAAAGAGAACTAACATTTTTATGATTAAGAAAAATTTTGTATAAATAAGTATCATCATCAACATCAGTAACTCTCAACCTATGAAGGAATTAAAAGGGGAAAAAAACCATTCATAAAATTAAAATTAGTCTTCCAATATTGTATAGGTACTTTTCAGCAATCATCAATTTGTGATGGTAGTATTTCATGACTTATTAGCACAGAAACGTAGACAGTGCTGAAACGAGTTAAAGATAGCCTGACTACTTATTTATTTATGTATTTTTATTTCTACCTTAATGTTTCCTTTATTTTTTGTGCTTCATTTAGGTCCTGGCGAAAACTATACAGACTATGTAGCAACCCGCTGGTACAGAGCACCTGAACTGTTGGTCGGGGATACACATTACGGGCCCGAAGTGGATGTGTGGGCCATAGGTTGCGTTGCCGCAGAACTCATTCGGGGAGAAGCGCTGTGGCCTGGGAAATCCGATGTCGATCAACTCTACTTGATTAGAAGAACGTTAGGTCAGTGCCTGAATTCGATCTCAGAGCATCTTGCTAAAATATTTTGGCATTGTGCAGTTCTGCAATTATAATCAATACTTTCGTGTATGAAATAAAGGAAAATATTGAATCACCAAAAAAATGCAATCTCGATATTTTGACGAATTACACGTTTTAGATATTTTTTAATTTCAAATAAGTATTTCCGAAATTATATTATTCTGCGTAATTTTATTTTGCTATGAACACGAAAAATCAAAAAGCGAATCGAATTAAACAAATGAAATTTTTATATTTAAATTGCAGATTTTTTTAATTCAAATTTTGGATGGAATCTGTTTCCAAGAAGTTTCTTGTGTATATGTATATAACTCAAAAATGTAACCCGCTCGTTAGATAAAATTTAGAATACAGTTTTATCCCTAAAATTGCAAACCTACTTTAGATTTTATATCAAAAACATCAATAGAGTCTTGAAGCTTGACTGCGTCATTACTTGCTATGTTTTTCATTGTAGGAACACAATGAAAAACATAGCAAGCCAGATAGATGAAATTTGATGTACTGACACCGATATTGCAAGTCTTAGTGAAACTCACACTCGTTTTTCCTCATGATGTATTATGAAGCTAAGCATAAAATGCACCGTATTGAGTAAATAAAGAGAAGGGAAGAGTACTTCTGCTGTTAATTTCTGACAGCCTCATAAGAATTTTTTTAAAAATCTAGCTTATAAAGTAATTATTATTACAAATTTACATATTCAAACTGCGTTCATTTACAGATCTGATTCTTTTTTTTTCTCTTCTTCTTTTATTATAATAAAAAAAATTCTTTAAATGCTTGCTTCGATTAAAATTAGATTTTTATAAAAGTTTCGTTGCGAAAATGAACAACTAATCATTTTACGTATGTTTTTAAAATATTTTTTGTGAGGAAATGTCGATGCATGATTTGTAATTGTTGCAGCTAATTGAATAATTAAGGCCAATTACGATATCAATCATTCCAACATTTCTAACTAGCAGTTAAAAAGTTTTTTCAGCAGAAAAGGATGTTTACGAAACTTTCATTTTAATATAAAAGTTCCGGGTTACTAATAAAACATACAGAATTCTATTGAATCTCGCGATGGTATATGGATTTTATTAAAAAACGTTGAGATATCTGCTCAAGCATATAAAGTATCATATCGATCATCTTGAGAAAATAATCCTGTCAAGAATTTCTCATAAATTCCAGAAAATAAGGATCCAGCTATTGATAATAAGATCAAGATAGACCTAAAAAGGGATTTTGCCTCTAAGGAAATTCTATTAAAAGACTACGATCTATGAAATATTGAAATATTTATTTGAAGTCGCTATGTTCATTGATTATCAATAACAAATCTTTCTTTATTTTTGAAAATTAACACCTTTTTCAAATATTATACAGCAAATATAAGACCAACAATATTATATGTAATGTAAAAAAATGCATGCTTAAAAGTAAGAAGTTAATAATTATTTAAATATTACATTATGCTAATTGATATAAGGTTAAAGCAGAATTTGTTATGATAAATCTCAAAACATTGTTCAAAGAAGAGTCTATTGTAACGTTTTAGATAAATCTGATATTTGTTTCAATAATATTTTTAATTATAAGACAAATAACAAAATAATAATTGCGGGACTGCTTTCAGGAGCTTGGAATATGTATGAAATGAAGTATTATCTGGATGGAACTAAATTCCCAGGATTTATAAAAATCCTACATTCATTTATATATATACTAGCAGCACCCGCACAGCGTTGCCCGTGCCATAGCATCCAAGAGGAAAAATTAGCTTTGAACTTAATGATGGGTTTACACTCGGCCAGTTACAAAATGGCCAGTAGGTCCCGACGGGACAACAACATGCCGCTGTGCTGCATCCCCCCCCCTTACTGCACATGCGTTTGTAGAATTTGGCGTTTTTTTTACTTGAAAAAATTAATTACTAATTATAGATTAATTCAGACATTTTTTGCTCTTTGTTCTTTCTGATGCGAGTTTTTTTCATTTTTTTTTCATTTTATATGCCATTTTTTTTCTATAGTTTTTCAAATTTTATTTTTCATTTTACCATGTTTCTCTGTGTAATTAT
Organism: Argiope aurantia; assembly: GCA_026543865.1. Classification (NCBI taxonomy): domain Eukaryota; kingdom Metazoa; phylum Arthropoda; class Arachnida; order Araneae; family Araneidae; genus Argiope; species Argiope aurantia. The sequence goes on from JAPMOR010028571.1 coordinate 27,936, forward strand.
CCATCATTTTAATAACCATTTTTATACGATACACTGTGGAAAAGATAAATTCATGGGTGCCAAAACTACAATTTATAGCCAAGCATGGAATGCTTGAATCTATCTTATAAAATTGTGGTAAACATAAATCAGTCCAATAGATTTAAACTCGGCCGTCTTATAACTGGCCGAGTGTAAACCCGATATAAGTCTAGCCTCCACCCGATATGACATGGGCATGTTACGCAACATCAAACAGATATAAAAAATATATTTAGAAATCATCAAAAATATTTACAAAACAATTTTTATAGCATACATTCTGAAAATTTAGACTGTTAAAAAGGTAAAAATAAGGGTACTTTGGGATTATCCCGTAGACTTGTCAACGCTCGCGAAACTGCGCCAATCCTTTCACTACTTTTTGGCAAAAATGGTCGATGGAATTATCCCGAAGTATCAAATTATGTTCATAGACAAAATAATTCACTAAATATATACAATAGAAAAGCAGTTTTAAAATTTAAAAATATACAAATAAGTCATTGTACCCACTATTCCACACTTGTTTATGAACTCTGTATAATCTGATATGAAAGTAAAATTCAGATTGCTTCATAATATTTCTTTGTAAACTATATTGGCTGTTTTCCCTCCGAGTGCGAAGACAAAAAGATTTTGTTTGGATGTAACTCTAGAAAGTGCCACATAAAGTTATCCAGGCTTAACTTTGATATACAGTCATTTGGCGCCTTGCGAGGGTAGCAATTTTTTGGTGGCGCTCAGTTTGGGCCACCATTTTTTTTTACTACTGTTTGTTTACTGTATTTCGATCTTTCTTGTTCCTTTCCCTTCATTTTTTTCTGCTATACATACTCCTTCTGAATATTTTCATTATTTTCAATCAAACTTTTTTGCGTGCATTCCATTTTACTTCATTTATTGATTTTTTTTTCTATATTTATGTTAATATGCTGCAGCGTTCATCGGAACTTTACGATTGGAACGCTATTTCTGCCATTCGCACCAATTCGACCATTTCGCTAAAACTTAGCGGTAAACTATTTTTTTTGTGTGTGTGTGTGAAAATGATTGTATATAAAGTTTTTTATTTAGGGATTACTTTTAACTGACTCTCGTGCAGTAGAATCAGTTTTAATATCAAAGATTTCTCTCATTTCCAACAGATTTACCGTTTTCCTTTAAATGTATCCAGTTCCCAGTTAGGCCTTGTTTCGCCATGGCAATAAATAAAGCCCAAGGACAAACGTTTCACACTGCTGGAATTGACTTAAGCGAAGAATGCTTTTCTCATTTACAACGGAATAACTTGATATACAATCATTTTCGTCAACAAAAAAAAAGTTATCACCTAATTCTAGCGCCAAATTCGAATGTGGCGCGAACGGCAGCAATAGCGTTTCCAATCGTAAGGTTTCGTTAACCAAAAAAAAAAAAAAAAAATGTTGGTTTCCAAAAAACAATGGTGGCAATGTAAGACCAAACAATTCACCACCGAAAAATTGCCAACCTCGCAAGACGCCAAATGAATTTTGAAGGCCAAAGTTTTGAATTGCTGTTTAAAATCAGACGTAAACAAAGAAGTGTAGCGCATATGCATACTGCAGCTCCTGCTATTTGCGTATGTGCAATTTGAGGTTTTCGCACCAGCGCGGACATGTGTTTTACGCATGAGCGAATCGTCGTAGGAAAATAATTAAAATCGCAACTAAAATTTTTTTTTTAATTTTTGATATGACTTCAATATACGAAAACCTTCCCCAATAAATGCCCTACAACAAAATGATGCAAATATCTCCAATATCAGTTAAGTATTTCTCGAGTTTTTCGAATTCAAACATACAGACGCTTTCAGGAGACTTCATTTTATACTATACTAGCCGCCTTTGGCGACCAGCCGGTTCGCCAGTATTACCGCTCGCTACAATTTTCAATTAAATATTTTAAGTAACTGGTCTCTTAAAGGATTCTCAAACAAAACATTTTTAATCTTCAAATTTTGATAGTCATACCAAACTTATACTGTTTAGATCGTTTCGTTCAATTTACTATATATATTTTGCTAATTTGTTGTCATTTCCGGTAAAATTTCAACTTTAATTTAAAATGTAAATGAGGAAATTGCAATTAATATTAAGATATTTTTTAATAAAACCAAGCGTTTTATTTTATTTATCATCATTATTGTTATTAATTAATTATTATTATTATTGAATGTGAGTATTGCAAACAGAATCACTCGGTATTTAAGTCTAATGTTAACTACAAAATATTTTTCATCATTTATGTAATATCTCGAACAATAATTCAACAAAAACTTCTCAGATTCAGCATAAAATTCAGTTTTTAGTTTTGCTTTCAAAAGGATTGAAATGAAATCACTAATAATATTTTGTTCCGGCGTATAAATATATCTCAAAAATTATGAAGTCTAAATTTAATGCAGTAAGGTATCATATTCTGAGAAATATTCTGGACACACCAAATTTTAAATAAATGAATGAATGTTTCTATTTTCCACTATCAACTAAGACTTATTTATGAAGTTTTAAATGTTAAAAATTTAGAAAAACTCAACATTTTCATAATCTTAGGCCAATTAATCTTGAGAAACCTGCGCGCTGATTGGCGTATTTTCTTTGAAGCGATCGATGGAAAATCTAAAATTATCCTTTTTTTATTGAATAGTGATATTCAAATTTTCATAAATCAGTCAGTTTAAGTGATTGGAAATTAACTCTTAAAAGTCAGTGATTTAGTTGATTGGAAATTAACTCTATGACCACCATAAAATATGTGCTTTCTCTTGTGGTGTATGCATTCTCCTTAATATCCGCTCGAATAAAACATCACATACAAAAGTGCTACATAGAACAAACACATCAAATGTAAACATAACATTTCAATAGTTGCCAAAAACAAAAGAGAGAAAAACGCAATTAATAAGTAGACGATATTTAGAAAAGTACAGATATTTAGACTGGGAAATTAAATTATCTGAAATTAACTACACGGGCAGACGATATTTACAAAAGGAAAAATATTCAAACCTGAAAAGGAAAATATGTGAGTTATTCCATCCATAAATGCCATAAGTTTGTTTATATCTTCATTATTTTATGAGTCATTAAACATCAAAATGGGTCCTAGACTAAATAAACACC
>JAPMOR010028571.1:41099-75553 GCA_026543865.1 Argiope aurantia
ACATTAATTGCAATTTCAGCATTTCCACTTTAAATTAAAGTTGAAGTTTTACCGGAAATGACAACAAATTAGGGAAATATATATAGTAAATTGAACAAAACGATCTAAACAAAAGTATAAGTTTGGTATGACTATCAAAATTTGAAGATTAAAAATGTTTTGTTTGAGAATCTATTAAGAGACCAGTTACTTAAAATATTTAATTGAAAATTGTAGCGAGCGGTAATACTGGCGAACCGGCTGGTCGCCAAAGGCGGCTAGTGTAAATAATAAAATAAAGATTGAAAGTAAGGTTCATAGGAAATCATAATTTTTATATGAATGTTAAACAGAAAGTATCAAGTTAAATATTAATATACAAAGGTGATGGGGAGCACTTTTTACAAGTGGGCAAATTTATGTAATCAGTAATGAATTACCCGTTTGTGGCTTTCTTTTTCACTCTTTAAAATTGCAGTTATGATTTTATTCATAGGATCAAATGATTTCTAATCAGTTATGAACAAACTATACAGAAACAATAAATTTTATCAAAATGTAGTAAGAGAATTTTTCTTTCACTGATTTCGGAAGATAAGTCACAACTTCCGAATTGATTCATTGATGTATAAAGAAATTAATCGGACGAAGCGTCCCCCTTCGCCAAACCAGTCGAATTTACCTTAAACTTCCACATTATGGTCTATTTCGTGCTTAGTTTCGTAATATATTGAAGAAAATTCACTAAGTATTTTAGAAAGTATGTTTCTAGAGGGAGACATACTTTCTAAAATGCTTCAGAAAGTATGAATTTAAACCAATTTAGTTCCAAATTTGACTCTTGTCTATAAATTTAATGTAAAGATAATGTATTAAAATTCATGCTTGAATTATGGTGTTACATATTCACAAATAGACATAGAGATAAACCAGTCAATCTGAGATGCATTCAATCCAAAATCTGATATACATCTGCAGTTTTGATGATAAAACTAAATGCCGAATTATTTGCCTATCTCATTGCATAAATGAGTGATTTCTTGATAATGAGTGATTGTGATGATAATGAGTGATCGTTTGATTTCTTGATAATGAGTGATCGTGTTCAATATTTATAGATGGGCAGATAGATTTGATTTGATTAATAACAATTTTAATAAAAAAACTAAGATTTTGAGTTAAATATAAATGAAAACAAAGAGAAATGAAAATTTAGATTTGGGAGCACAAATCTTAAGATCAAATTATTGATGATTTCAATACTTTCTTCATTTGGTACAAGAGGAAGTGAAAATATTTAATTATATTTTCGCAGGTTCCTGAATTTTAATGTGGTTTAGTGTTTTACGTTTGTTGCATACTCGTGGCTGCTTTTTGTGATTGCCATCTGCTTTTTTTCTTTAACTTTTTATATATGCACAAAGAGTGCTATGGATTTGTTTTTCGATCTAATCAATTTACTTAATACTAATTCACTGCATGCTATATCTTTTCATGAATATTTATAATGAATATATGATATATGATATTCCTCAGAAATGCCTGGACAAGGACCCAGAAAAAAGATACACCTGCGAACAATTATTCCGCCATTCCTATTTTGATGGTTTCAATAAAACAGAAATTGAAAATGATCTATTGTCAGCAAGACGCAGGGATAAATTAAAGGCAAGATATTCATTTAATCATAAATTCAAAGTATTTATTATTTAATTAACAAAATTTTATTTTGTGATTTATTGTCTGTAGATTTTTTGGTCTTCATGCAATTTTGTGCCACATTTTCCTCGGGAAAAAAAAGTTGGTCAGAACAATTCTCTTATAAATATTTGAAGCTAAAAATCTGCTGAAATTTAATCTTGGATAATTTGGGAAAAATCCGAGATACCAAAATTTCAGCGGTCAACTGAAAAAATAAAACGAGTACAATTGTTTTTAAGAAGAAAAGAAAATGTTCTAGACTTTTGGTAGGAAAAATAATTTATATTTTGCAGACTACGTGAGAAAATAACTTGCGTGTCGCCTAACATTTGAATATCAAATTCATCGTCTAATTTTGAACCATCCTACTCATGGCGAGTAGTTTAATAGCATAGACTGTATTAAATATCGCAATTAGATGGATAAATATTACAAAATTGCAAAATGAAGCTCATACTTATTTCAGCAAAAAGAAAGAAAAAAAGAAATGTTATTCACATTAATTAGTTTCTTATTTCACATGAATAAATTTTCTATTCATTATAAACATTTTTATTAAACAATTTTTTCAAGAAGCTCTTAGCTTCGAAATGGTTTATTAGCAAGGGATTTAAGCCTGTTAAGTTTTCATTTTAATTTATAAATGTGCTTTGTAAGCATAATTCACACCTGGAAAAATGCCGGCAGTTTTTCTCAAAAGCGCGACAGACGCTCGCTTCTTAACCATGCAGGAAGCTTCAAAATCTATTTACCTATATCACTATGCCAAATGTAAATGCCTATGTCAAGTAAATTTACCGAATGCAAATTTACTCAATTAAATACGGTAAATACTCTTTACCAACCATTCATTAGGTCAAGAAATGATGCAGTGTAATGAAAAGACTTTTAGCAGGGGATTTTATGAAGAAAAGAAAATAATTTTTAATATTTGTGGTCAATTTTGAAATAGTTTTCCTCATTTTGTTTTCAATTTCTTAATATTAATTTTACGTCCCTAAATAGACAACTCTTTTTTACATTTTTTTTTTTTTTTTTTCAAATATATCATCGTTGATGTATTTAAGGATGATGCATCTTTGAATAATCCCAGTGGTCTGTTTTGTTATTTTTAGAGTGGACATTACCTGCTTCCTCAACTTTCAACCAATTCCCTCGGATCATCAACAGATATGAGGTCCAGTCATAGTCGTTGTATGAAGAAATACGATCCACTTCCAAACATATGAGGGACACATGTACAAAGCCAAGTGAAAAGAATGTCATACTTTATTCTGATTCTGTCACAATAAAAATTATTTCATTGTATACTTGTTTCCTACATTCATACATCCTACTTAAATATAATATTTTCTTTTGATTATTATGAGGAACGCATTTCTCAATAGATCAAATTATGTACTGTTACACCAACGAACGGTTTAATGATCTTAAGAAATAGGTATTATATATCCGATAGATAAAAAGATATTTATAGGCATTTTTCAACGACAATTGTCTTTTTTTTTCTCAATAATGTAAAATTTTTCGAAAAATAAAGCTGATATTGATCTGCAACTTTAACCAGATATTTCCTTCTATATTAACACCGTCTTAAATTGTATTATAAAAATATCGATTGATTTTTTTAAATTAAATAATTAGTAAAGAAGTATTTTAATATTTTCCCAAACATATCCTTTTTAAAAATTCACTCCTGATCCAATTAACCGATCTTAGTATACAGATTATAGACCTTTGTGATATAATTTTTTTATTTAAATTTTTAATTCTAAAATTAATAGCTTTTAATTCAAACACAAAATTCTAATATTTCAACTTCTTTCCTCCTCTTTCTTTATCCGGTCCTGCTAAATGGAACAAATACAAAGACCTGTTTTGAAAAGCCAATCCAACAACTTAAAGCAAAAAAAAAAAAAAAAAAATGCTATTATGTATTTTTTCTACATTTTGATAGTTATCATGACCATTCGACAGGACTACTGTTGTTCTTGCAAACCCTTCACGCTTTAGGAATTAGGAAGAAGTTATTTATAAATAAGATTATTTCATTATTTTGAAAATAAGGGAAAAGTTAACCGAAAAATCGTCAAAGAGGAGAATGAGGTTATTTATGAATGAGATTATGATTATTTCATTACTTTTGAAACAAAAAAACTGTGGCTCTTGTGTACATTAGTCTTAATTTTAGGTTTAGATAGACTTTAAATTTGAAGCTACAATAAACAATACATTTTTTACCATTGTAGTGATTGGATTTTGAAGTGTTTGGGAAATAAACGTTCATAGATGGCGCTAGACAACTAGCGCGAGTGTAATTAAAAGAGTGAGGTCATTCGAGTGTTGGCTCTTGGAGAGGAAGGAGTTATTGAGCAGAGTAACTCGAACGAATCTGCCATAAATTTGTTGTTAAATTTTTTATTTGCCTATTTATTCAAAGCACTCACGAACCAGCCACGACAACCATGCAAAAACAAACATCATTCTGTAAAATATACATCCCTCTAAGGGAAAATTTTACTTGAATCGCTGATAATCAAGATTAATAATATTGATATTAATCAAAACATTAGAAATTAAAATAATATGTTAAAATATTTTTTAATTCATGAAAATATAATTTTTTTATGAAATTGACTGAATTCAATAATAAATGTACATGTTATTCCATCTTCAATTTTACACTCCTAAGCCTAATAAATATAAGCTTTTTATAATAATATTTACATTAAAATTACGAAACAGTTAATTGAATGAACTGGACTAATTTTCAATCCATTTCCTTACAGTTACTATATTTGTTCTTCGTTCTTTGATTTTTTGTGCATAATTCTTTATTTGAATTTAGGTTTCTGACTTTTCTTCAAAAAACGTTGCCCGGCTATGCCTTTATTGCTGTGCATTCTAACAAAACTTTGCCAAATAGTTTCCATCGATTCAAAATTTCTGATCTCAAATCATGCATTTGTTTTATATATATATCACACAGTAGCCCTGATCAATGCATTCACGATGTAAAGAAATTGTATGATAGTGAAGCATAAGGAAAACCTTACGTTTCAATGAACTCCAAAGAGATGCTCCATAGCAAACCAATAACAATAACAACAGCACCCAAATTGAAATAAATTTGCTCTTCTTAACCGATTCCTGAATGTTACTTTATATAGAATGTGCGCCACGTTTTTTCTGCTCCAAAACAGAGACTGCGAGTTGGTAAGTATCCTTCACGAACTGCTCCAGAGCCTTGTCCAGTTGTTTTTCATCTTCATCTGTCGGAGAGGCATCATCTTTTATAATTAATTTAATATTGTTTAACTTGCTCTTGTCATCGGCATCTTGAGAGCTGTGTGCAATCACGTCAAACCTAATCGTACTCGATTTTTTATTTTCCTCGGAACCTTTCGAAGCTTCTCGGAAACACTGGATGAGCATGTTGGCAATTGCAATGAAATCAGAAGTCTCAGGCTGGGCTGTAGAGAGAAATTATCTAATTAAGTTAAATAATATCTTTTATAACACAAATAGGAAGATCAAAGAAAAGTGTTTAGAATTTGACAGAGTTCTGAATAATCGACTAATCTTAAACTTCTAAACTGCTGTAATAGAAGATGAAGTGTGTAAAATGCGTGACTAAGAAATGAGTGTGCATTTTTTGACATCCATTAATAGTTATGTATTATTACCAGGCCTATAAGATATTAATAAACATGTGAGAATAGAATTATGAAACCAAATACCGCATGATTGTAGCCCATGCTTTATTTCGTATTGTAAAAAGAAAAAAAATCTTTTAATAGCATAATAAGCAGATCTTACTTGTAATGTATTTTTTTTCGAAAATTCTTTTGAACTCTTCCTTCAACAAGGTGCAGAATTTTTGGAGATTGAAATTGATATTATCGTTCTGCTCAGTGTTGATGATTCTTTCAGATCTGCCTGGATCTTCAGTTACTGTCAGAACACTCACAATCATATCATCGGACCCTTTCCTTTGGTTGACCACAGTCGCCATTTCTGTTTGTCCAGTGATGAGTGGTTCTCCATGACTAGGACTCTGCCCAAAGAAAAATTCTTATAAATGTACTATGTAGTTAGACTAGTTGAAATAAGATAAGTTTTATTTTTAGTCTAAGTTTATATTAAAGTTAGAAAATATAAAATGGTTCAAAAAAAGAAATTTAATATGAGGAAAAATAGGCAAAATCATGCGCTATCAGTGGCATAACAAGAGTGGGGTGTGTAGGTCAAGTGCATTGGTCGAAAAATTGACAAATTAGTTACATTTAAGATAAAAGTACGCTTTTTTTTTAATTCCTACTATTAGCTCACACTCTCTCTATATATATATATATCTTGTTCAAATTTTCAATTGTTAATAAAATACTTTTTATTCATCGACTCAAGTTCAAATTCATTTTTTTAAACTTGTAGTGGATGACACTTGATGTTAATACAGTTTTTTTTCAAATATTAATTAATTAATTAAATTTGTCCAGTAATTTCTATTTGGTCGCCAAAGTCGTCAAATCCGTCACCATGTCGCCAAGTTTGTCACAAATTTTGTAATTATTTAATAAAAAGTAACTAAAATAAAAAAAAATTTGTTGACCTAAGTAGGAGTAGACTTAAAATTTTTTTTTATATATATATTTGCCACTTACTCCGATTGTTGCATAGCCAGCGCAAGAACTTAAATCTTGATCTGGCAACAACATTTTTTCCGCCAGAGTACTTGCTTATACCACGCTAAAAAGACGTATCTACTATTGCTCTGTGTGTGTGTGCTTTTGTGATGTCTGTGCACGTTATGTTAGTATTGTACCCCTGCTTTAAAAGTCTTCATCAGTAATTGCTTTACGTGTAATAAATGAAAAAAAAAAACAGATCAGGTCCCATTTGTTTGATTACCCACGAACACCGATTCTTAAAAATTAAAATGACTCTAACCACGTGTGGGATTACAGACCTTTTTAAAACTGGGAGCCAATTCAAGCTAGATTTCTCAAAATAATAATAATTTTAAAAAACGCATAGAGATTGTTAGTATTGATCTGATGATAGAAAGATCATCTCCGAAAAGTTGAGATTCTTTTCAATGATTTAGGTTCAATAAGAAAAGAGAGTAGAATATACTCAGATGTCTTTAGAAAGAAGAAGAAAAAAAAAAGAATTCAGAATGAAATATTTGCAATAATGAAAACATATTGAATTTCATCGCGACATTGAATATATTGTTATAAAATAAGTTTAAGATATTTTTAAATTTGTATTATAAAAAAATGCTTAAATTTTAAGTGAAATTTATTTTTGTGCTAGAATATTTAGGGCAATTAGAAAAGAAAATTTTCAAAATTTGTCATACTTCCAATTAATTAATATTTAATTTAAAAATTTAAAAAAAATCGCTCTGAGGAAGCATATTTTTAAAGTACTGTCTGTCAATAGCACCGATTAGCAGTTATGTGAGGCGGATGATTAATTAACATGTGTTTTGGTTGGGAATAGAATCAGACTTATAAATATGTTGCTCCTTTGAAGGCGCAACATATTTATGAATCTGATCCTCTCTTCTCTCTAAAATGAGAAATGGATTGTTTGACATTAACGGGACTTGTATGAACAGATGCATGCCAGTTAAAATACTGCTACATAAATTTCTATCTCAATTTGAATTTTAGAAACATTATACCGAAGAAATCATGAATATCAACATATATATAAAGGTATAAGGTTTAATCAAGCACAACCATTGTTCCAAATGAATACGCTTGTCGCTGAAGCTGGCTAGTCATATAATAAGAATGCCTTCTTTTATAAGAATTGATAGCTCCGAAATTTGTTCATGCAGATCCAAGTTTCCGGCATAAGAATCTCATGTTAAGTTTAAGATTTCGTGTTCACAAACAAACAAAAAGTAGGCATTCACTCACACAAGCAAAATTTCATTTTTGTTGGGAGAAGACAATACGTCGAGTAACGATTCCCCCTTTCCCTCACACGGTTCAAGCAGTGCCCGACTTAGCCTAATTGGGGCCCGGGGCAAAAACTTCTTTGGGGGCCCCCTCTGCTTCACTACTTCAGTAATGAAGAACCGAATTTTATGAAGATTTTTAAACTTTTCACCTCATTATAGATATATAACAAGAAAATTGAGAAGAACCTAAAATAGCTATAAAGTCCCCCCCCCTCTCCAATGGTCAGACGAAATATCATTCTGTCCTTTTAAATTTGTTTAAAAAATTGTTGATATTTTGTTTAAAAAAGGTCATTAAAGAAGGTTATGTAAAATAAGCTTTCTATTCGATTTTGTGGGTGCCTGAGACCTATTTTGACCCGATCCCCTTCCGATGTGGGGGCCCGAGGCAACTGTCCCTATGCCCCTGCCTTAGTCAGTTTCTGGGTTAAATGCATCTAGACCAGATGTAATATCTCCCGTTTTCCTACACATAGTTAAGTACATAAAGACTTACAGATGTGGATCCTTTTTACTCGGAGAGTTATTGTGTCTGGTCAATTGTTACTATATCCAGTGTGGGAAACCAAATATGTATCCCGTCGTTTCAAATAGATCCATTATGTCTTCAAGGGTCGAAATATCCAGAACTTTTTTTCCTTTATGAAGAGATTCCTCAATTAATGAAGAACCGATCAATCATCAACAACCATTGTCATTTAGTGTCAACCCCAAGTGCATTTCATCCGACGTTAGCTGTGAATTGATTGTAATTGACATGAACTCAAGAGGTGGTCGGCCACAAAGATGGTTCCTAAATAGACACTCTCATAGTCGGGTTTAAACCATTGAGGAAGCTATTAAGCAGCTATTGGGCGATAGGGAATCAAGTTCACCAATGGGAAACTGGAAGTAGGTATCTGATGAAAATGAAATGTGGTTTGTTTGTTTTTTTATCAGAAAAAGAAAGGTCTTCGAAGGAGAGGTTGGAGAGAGACTTCAGAATGCGGAAACGTTGTTCCTGATTTTTTTCAGGAGCTCCGTGTGATTCGGGCTTCTGTGTTAAGGTTCACCCTACAAAGATCGGTGGATTTCTGGAACGGCCCTGGACTAATCGTTTAGAGCTAACAGACGATTAGGGGTTTCTTTTGGTGATCTGTTCTCCGATTTGATCAAGGAACTATTTCATGACTGAACTGTCATTTGATTTTTATAAATAATATTAACCTAGATGAGTACAAGTTGTTCTTTGTAAATATATAAGATTGTAAATAAAATAATCATTTTGTTACGCTACTTACTTATTTGATCTATCATGATCAAGATATTACAGTCGATATTTATCAAAAATCTTATCGCATTTTACGAGAATGACAATACTTTGAGAATATCAATAGCGTATTGAGGATAACTGTCCGTCAATTTTAGCATTAATCTTTTCCTCCTCGCAATATTGATTTCTAGCATTAAAAATTTTAAATAAAAAAACACTTTGTCTGAAGCATTGCTTTCTTACACTTCCAAGGCACCCTGCATTACGCTAAGGGACCGTGCATTTTTCATACCTTGAAGGGACGATCCTGTTTTTGATAAGTCATCGTAATTCCGTGATCTGAAATATGGTTTTGTTTCGAACTCAAATAGGTGCGTGACTTTTCATCTGTTTGGATGTCTATGGGTTTGCTGTCGAACTTGAAATATGATTTGCGAGTACTGGCATCAAAATGAGCATGACGACCTTTTAATTTGAGTGAATAAGTTTGAGGATGACAGTTTGAAGAGAACGGCATCTAGAAAAATAATTAATGAAGAAATGCATAAATGATGCAAATACAGACTTGATATACAAAATGAACTCACATAGTGATATAGATTTCATAAGCGTTTCAAAATGCTGGAATTTTAAGATGATAGCGGAATCTAATTACTGAATCTGAGAATGATTTATTTTAATTTCAATTCCAAACAATTTTTTATTACATTATAGTACATATTATTCACTAAAATTTTCAAAGCGCAAGATAATATAGAATTTGTGACTATTTTATTCATTGAATTGAGTAATCAATGGGAAATGATAATATATTTTTAAAGGACCATTACTCCGTTAATTTCTTGTAAATATAATATTTACAATAAATATCATATTTTAAAACAAATATACCAAAATTTAATATAGCTTATCATCTACAAGTGTTAAAATATGCAAAATAATGTCACTCAAGTGCTGATCACATTAACGAACACACTTTGCGATGTTCTCGAAATTTTGTTACCACTCCTCTTAACACCTCTTTCTTATTTCTAATTCCCCCTGTGTATTTTTGTCACATATACATGTCTCTTAATTCAATTTAAATTCCAATAAATATCCTAATTTTATTTTAAATTAGCCCATATTATTTTATTCTAAAATTTTCTCTAATTTTCAGATCCGAATAAACATTTTATTTAATTATTTCTACTACTAGCTATAAAAAACTGCTGACGTCGGCGTCCTGGCATAGGGGTAGCACGTCTTCCCCGTGTTCTGGGCATCCCGGGTTCGAGGCCCAGTTCGGGCATGGTTGTCCTTCATTTGTTCTATCTGTGAGACGTGTGAATGTGCCCCCCTTTAAAAAGGGGCTGTGCAAGCGAATGTGATGCGTGAGTAGCAAAGTCGTACTCTTGGCCCTAGTTGGCACTACTAAAATAAGAGACGTTCCCTTTCGGCTTAAAATCGTTGATTGCAATAATCAGCGGTCTTGCCTATGGCAAGTGTCATCGGAAACAACAAAAACTGCTGACTCTTTTGCTTCCCATGCCACGAGTAAAGAGATAAAAGTCTCTAACACATACGCATTCCTTTCAAAAATGTCTAAAATTCCCCTTTCTAAACTGCCACGTGTCAAAGGAGCTCTTAATAAAATCACTGAAGGAAAAAATTTCTATTTCTTTTATTCTTGTGTCATAATGTAAACCGACGCCTCTCTTCATCGTCGATTTTCCTCATATACAAAATATGTTTCCCGTGATAAAATAAACTACTCTTTCGAAAGCACATTTTAACTCAAAAATAATATTATATTAATTATTCAGAATTCGGGAAAACATTTAACTGATGAAAACAATATTCAACAAAAATCACTGGAAAAACTCGAGATTAATATGAAAAATGGAACTCAAAATATGTAAAAGCTAAGAACTGCTGAATTAGCATCATTCCATATGCTTCCCTTTGTAGAATCTATGTCAACGCACCTATCTTATTGTGACACTGCTAAAAAGGCTTAAATGAAATAGAATCAAAAATCTATTATAACAGCAACATATTAGTTGAAGCTAAAAAAGACTCAAGAATCTATAATAAAGGTGAATATATTTTATATTTTGATTGCCAAAAAATTTATTACATCATATTTAACAGTTGTTTTTTAATTTAAACAGAAACTTCTGATTTTATCTGAAATATCAATTCTCTCTCCTAAAATTGCATTATTGTCCACTCGAAATCAGGTTTATGGATTTAAATTTTTCTCGATTTAGAAAAAATATAATTGTAAAATGCTTTACCTTTCACCTGCGCTCAAATATTATGGTTGACTAAATGAAAGCTATTACAGACACAGAGAAACCAATTTTATAATACCCGAAAGAGACAAATGTTCCAATCTCCATTTATGAAAATATCTATAATACTTTTAAACTCACTTCGTTCGCTGATTTTTCGTATTTTTCCTCAAACAAGTTCTCTCGCGAACTATACCTTCTTAACTCTCTGGCCACTTTCCTTGAGCAGGTTTCACATAAGTCTGATATGCCTAGGGCCTTTTTTGAAAACTCCACCTGTTGCATTTCATCGAATTCAGGTAAAGCTTTTTCTTGGAAATAATGAAACATCTTATCGGATAAAAATATTAGTAATTCCATTGCTTCCACGGCACGTCTGTTAAGCTCTATCTTAGGCACATTTCCATCAGATGCGTTATTACTTTCGTCACAGCTTGTTTCCGAACTCCTCGGCGATGTTTTAAAATCATGAATGGCCTCGTGTCCGTGAGGAGTAATTTTATGGCTTGAAAGAGTCGCGTCGACTTCGTCAACTTTAGGAGGCAACTTGCTGAGAGCATCATCAGTAGAGACTTCGGTAAGGACTTTCGAAAATGTCTCAATTTCTTCCCCAACCGTCTGTAAGATATATAGTGCCAGTTGAAAGACATATTGAGCATAATAATAATCAAAATGTGGAGACTGAACATCCCTGCGATGATCGTCCTCAGCGGGAATATCGGCAGCAACTTGATCAATCACATTTGAAATTCTCCATAATAGATTTCTTATCATTAGAAAAGCATCCCTCAAAGGAGCATTTCTGGGTCTCGGATCTACGGGTTGAACAGGTCTCAGACCTTCAACAGGTTTAGGAGCTTCAGGGATAGGAGAACTATCAGGTAGCTGATATTGGGATGGTGTTTTCTTTTGTACATCCTCAACAAATCTTGTGAACTCTCCTAGTTCTCTTCGGATTCTACGAAGTACTTTAGTTGTATTTTGGTGAATTATTTCCCTCATACTCGGAGGAAGTACCTTAGGAGTATATTCCTCATGGTTAGATTTTATATTCCCATACTTCATTAAGAAACTCTCAGCCGACGGAACTTTCTGCAAAGTCAAAAGGTTATTTTCATGTTCATTTTTGTTAGACATAATTATCAGAAGTTGATTCACCGAAAATTTTTCAGTAAATCACGAAAAGTATTTTTATTGACGATCATGAACAATTTAAAGATATCTGTGAGCTCTTTCTCAAAATAAGTATTTTCTTCGTCATTAGATAAAAACAAAATGTTAACTTATATTCCATAAATTAAAGCACGTTAAACAAAATTCAAAACAAAAATTCATCCAAGTCGCAGTTAATATAAAGTATCAGTTAATTTGCCACATGAAGGTAATTGGGTCTCATACATATTTTTATTTAGATCACATACTTATATTGTTTCAAATAAATATTTCAAAAATGATTCTGGAAAGAATTACTTCAAGTGTAATTTTCGAAGCAAAGATAGACAGCAAATATTTTCTCAAGAAATTTGTCGGATTGAAAATTGTATTATACTGTCGAAACAAACTTATGAAATTCGAATAAATTCGAATAAACAATTAAAAATCTGAAGAAAGTAATAACTTTTGTCAAAATTACAAGAAATTTTCACAATTCTCGCTGGTTAGGACAAATGTCGAACAGATGGCATTGAGGCAATCACCGAAATAGTTTGGGAGAGTAATGGATTGAAAGTTTGTTACAAATTAGCATATAATATTATCTTTATTGTAAAGATAAGATTCAAAATTTTTCTCTGCTTTTTTACGTATCCATTATCTAACTCATGGACAAATTACAGTATCAGAAAATATTCATATTCAGTATGGAATTAATCTGTCGTAACTGATTATAATTAATATTTCGATGGAATATTTCCGAAATCGAATAATTACACTACTTGTAGATTGGTTTCGTTGTTATTTGTATTCTATTTGGTTGGTGCAATAGGAGTCCTCATTTTGTATTTAGGGGGACGGAAAATGGAATTCACACTTTTCAATAGAAACGTCTCACTATTGTAGTAACAACTCAACTTTGTATCAGACAAGCGACAACTCAACTCTTATGTTTTTAATCAAGTTTCCAATTGTAGCATGTAGTAATAAAACGGTTGCGTTGCTAGCTCTTAATATGCCTCTTAGTTATTTATTTGTACTTAATTAATTGCTTTTTGTTTTACCCATCGATAGTATTTATCGATAACCTTAACAGGTTATGGGCCCAGCGTGTTTTAAATCTGAGTGAATTTAATATCTGCTAAAATTTTTGAAAAGCGAAGTGAACCGCGTATTAGGCCTAACAGCGAGACGCTATGGATTTGAAAGTACAAATTGACAAACTAGAAGGTGCGGAAAATTGGAGCAAGTGGAAGTGGCAAATGAAAATGCACTTTGAACAATATGATCTCACATCAATTATTGATGGAACTAAAATTTGTCCGGTCGCTGTAAACGGCGATGTTAGTGCGGATGAGTACGTGAAGAAGGTGGCTGAATGGCGGCGTGATAACGCTAAGGCAGCCGCGCTTATTGCAAGTACGTTGAGCGCTTCTGTAGCCGATTTAGTGATGACGTACTCGAATGCAAAGGACATTTGGGACAAATTAATTAGTGTTTTTGAACAAAGCAGTATTCAGAGACTTAATTTATTGATGACACAATTTTTTCAAGTCGGTAGAGTTCCTAATGACAATGTTGCTACACATGCAGCTAAAGTTGAAAGAATCTACACGGATATGAACGGTGAATTAAATCGTATTGGATCAAGTAATATTCCAGAAGAATTATTACATGGCAAAATATTGCTTACTGTGAGTCCAGAATTCCAAGAATTCAACAATGTTTGGGAGTCTCTAGACTGTGATAAACAAACAACCAAGAATCTTGTTGAAAAATTGTGTACAATTGAACAACGTGTTAAATCTAACGCTGCTGTGGATTATGGCGCATTTGCAGCTCGTGTGCCTGGTTTTAAGCAAAAATCTGTGAAAAATGGGGAAAGACTTCCTGAAAGTACGCCTGAAGGTAATAAATCTAGTAATTTCAAGCAAAAGAAGTGTTTTAAATGTGGTTCGAATACACATCTTTGTAAGGACTGCCCTAAGAGAAAGTCAAATTTCTCAAAGCATAATAAAGGTGCATTTGCCGCTAGTGCAGACAGTACACATCCTGATGTTTGGGTCTGTGATTCTGGTGCTTCACATCACATGACTGCTAACAAACAGTACTTTACTTCGTACAAACATTTTCCTGTGCCCATTGAGGTATCACTTGCTGATAATAACAAGATCTATGCATATGGATCTGTTAGAATAAACATTGAAGTTTATATTCAAGGAAAATGGTATGATGCTCACATGGAAGATGTCTGGTATGTCCCTGATGTGAAACGGCATCTCTTCTCTGTACAACAGACTACCCAGCATGAAGTAAAAATGACCAAAAGGTATGCTAAATTTTTTCGTAATGAAGAACTTGTTGCAGTTGGATCCTGAAGAGATGGCACATACATTATGTCTATGAGGGTTGTTATCCCAGCAAGTCCAGCTGAGATAAGTATTACTACAGAGACTGAATCTTTGCAGCTATGGTATGAACGCCTTGGTCACCAAAATAAGCGGCATGTTCCAAAGCTGCTAACTGATATGGGCATATCTGTAAGTCATGCAGTGACAAGTGAATTTTGTGATGGATGTGCTCTTGGAAAAGTTCATCGAAAACCCTTCAAGTCACGTCCCTATAGAGCGATGTCAATTGGTGAAATCATTAATGCTGATGTTAATGGCCCTATGTCTGTCGGCTCCTTTAGTGGTGCAAGATATTATGTTTGTTTTAAAGATGACTATAGCAAATATCGTAGAATCTTCTTTTTGAAAAAGAAAAGTGATGCTAGTTGTTGTCTACGTACGTTTCTCAATGAAGCGACTAATCTTGGCCATATTGTGAAAAGCTTCCGTTGTGATGGAGGAGGAGAATTTGACTATGGTGAAGTTCAAAAGATACTTGCTGAAAAAGGTATAGCACTAACTCTTAGTGTACCATACTCGCCAGAGCAAAATGGTGCAGCAGAGAGGGAAAACCGAACAATTGTTGAACTGGCTCGTTCTATGCTTGCAGCAAGTGCAATGCCTCAGTCACTTTGGACTAACGCATGTGACACCGCAGTGTATCTACTAAATCATACTGGTTTATCCCCAGATGAAAGCAAAAGTCCTCATGAGCTTTGAATTGGTGAGCCAAAAACTAAACTTGACCACCTGAAAGTATTTGGAACCGAATGCTATGCACATATATCAAAGATCTTCAGAAGTAAGTTTGAAGACAAAAGTGTTCGGGGTCATTTTGCGGGGTATGTAAACAAGAAAGATGGTTATAAGATCTATCTGCCTTCTCGGAAGAAAATCATAAAATCTCGAGATGTTGACTTCAAACCAGAACGTTTGTGCACCCTCCTGTGACAGTGGAGGTGGAGGAAGACTTAAATGAAAGGTATGAAGAAACTCCGAGTGAAGAACGTAATCTATCCGAAGAACAAGAGCTTGTTAGAAAATCTGGAAGAAGCCGAAGCTCTCCTGCATGGATGAAATCTGGAGAATATCTGATGGCAAACATAGCTACAGTAGAAGAATTTGAAAACTGTGAAAATCCATCCACATATTCTGAAGCTCTTTCGTCAAGTGAAAGTGACCTGTGGTTAGAAGCAATGAAAGAAGAAATAAAATCTCTTCATGAAAATGAAACATGGGAACTTGTTGAGAGACCCAAAGGTTCCAAAGTTATCAACTGTCGATGGGTACTGAGGAAGAAATTTAATTCAGATGGTACTGTGGAACGACACAAATCTCGCCTTGTAGCCAAGAGTTATGCTCAAAAAGCAGGCTTTGATTACGACGAGACATTAAGTCCTGTTGCAAGATATGACACTCTGAGAGCTGTTCTTGCTGTGGCGGCAAAAGAAAATTTGTACTTGCAGCAGTTTGATGTAAAGACTGCATTCTTGTATGGAACCCTTAAGAAGGAAGTGTTCATGACACAACCAGAAGGCTTCAATGATAATAGTGGGAGAGCCTGTAAATTGCATAAAAGTTTATATGGACTCAAACAAGGACCCCGTTGCTGGAATCAGTGTTTTGTGAATTTTATGAAAGATCAGGAACTGAAAGTTAGTACAGCTGATCCCTGCTTGTTTATCAGACACAGAAATGACAAGAAACTCCTTGTTGTTATCTATGTAGATGATGGCCTTGCTGCTGGGACAGACAGAGTTGAAGTGGAGGAGTTCATGAGTCAACTTAGTCATTCCTTTCAGATCACAAGGGGTTCATTGAACCAGTTTCTGGGTATGAACATAACAAGATTGAATGATGGTTCAATTTTTGTGAATCCTTGTGCCTATATGAAAAAAGTTCTCTCTAAATTTCATATGGACTCCGCCAATTCAGTGTCAACTCCAAGTGACAAAAGCTTTGTTTTTGAGGAGACAGAAAACAAACTGATAGCGAAAGAAATCTCTTATCGCCAGGCGGTTGGCAGTCTCATGTACCTTGCAACTGCTACAAGACCTGATTTAGCTTATGCTATAAGCATTGTTTCTGAAAATCTTGAAAATCCCAGGACCTCAGATTGGTGTGCTGTAAAGCGAATCTTTAAATATCTAAGAGGAACTGTAGATTTTGGCTTGTTATATCAAGCAAAGTGTCATCCCATTGAGCTTGAAGTGTACAGCGATGCTGATTATGCAGGTGATTTAAAATCAAGACCCTCAAGAACTGGAATGGTCTCTAAATTTTCATGTGGAGCCCTCTCGTGGATGAGCCAAAAGCAGAAGAGTGTGGTGTTATCTACTACAGAGGTCGAATATGTTGCTGCGAGTGAGAGTGCTAAAGAACTAATCTGGCTGAAACATCTGCTCAGTGACATAACAAATCTCGAAGCTCCCTCTCTTCTGGTAGATAATGCTAGTGCTGTGAAATTCGCCAAGAATCCCGAATACCATAAACGGTCCAAGCACATAGATGTCCATTATCACTTTGTGCGAGAAAAATTCATTGATGGTGAACTGTTCATCAAGCATGTTCCCGGTGAAATGCAATTAGCAGACATCATGACTAAACCATTGCCTAGTGTTAGATTCAAGGAACTGTGTACCTTGTTAGGACTGATTTCATTAAATAGTCTTGTGAATGAATGTTAATTTAGTCTTAAATAAGTTGTGGCTTGTGGAGGAAGTATTGTAGTAACAACTCAACTTTGTATCAGACAAGCGACAACTCAACTCTTATGTTTTTAATCAAGTTTCCAATTGTAGCATGTAGTAATAAAACGGTTGCGTTGCTAGCTCTTAATATGCATCTTAGTTATTTATTTGTACTTAATTGCTTTTTGTTTTACCCATCGATAGTATTTATCGATAACCTTAACACTCATAAATAGTTAAAACTTTATTCCCATTCTATTTTAAGTTCAATACCAGTTTCAAACATGTTTTGGCATATTATACAATAGAAAAATCATCTAATCAACTTATTTATCACTATACTAGCAACTTTGACTACTTGAATACAGCTTGCTACTTTGGCGGCCAGCTGGTTTCGCCAAGAATATTGGTTATATTTAAATTCAATTAAATCTCTAATGCATAACTCGGTATTTGTTTTATTTGTCGTGTAAGTAAAATTCTTTTTGCTGGAATCAAATTCAGGATGTCATGCTGCCATTAAAATCTGACCGTTCAGGTATCTCTTCTGTCTTCGCAGAACTGTAATTTTAAGATTTTTTTTTTCTTTCTGTAAGCAGCGTTGATAATAAACAGGATCTTTCTCACTTAACTTTCAACAATCGAAAAAATTTAAGCAATTAAATATTTCTTGAATTAAGGAAAACAGTTCGAATGTCATTTCAACAATGAATGTATTGGTAAAAATTACACAAAAGAATTTTTTTTAATTATAAAATTTTAAAATAAAACTTTACATCTACTGAATTGGTATCATTAAAAAAATTAATTTTTTTGAACTTTAAAATATTGTAAAAATTCAGTCATTAGTAGGTTATCGAGCAAAAGTGCCAAAAATCAGGGGAAAAAATTAGACAAACATTTTTATCTCTAAAGTGCATTGATGTCAAATTTGATAGGTCTGAGATATATAGTTTGCCCCGTAGAACGTTAATATGCATATTGTTACAAACCTGCAATTCGGCTTCCCAGCATAGTTTGTTCCATCATTGGAAAGAAAGTTTTACAGTCATCTGAATGGGACGGAGTCCAGGTGTGCATCGGAGGTCCCAGATCTTGGCGACGACTTTGGCGCCAAAATAGATAAAACCCGAAACTTCGAGAATTTTCCCGATCCATCCAGTAGGAACCGAGATACGCCTCGAACGTTCCTGATTGGTTGAGAGGTTCCTGATTGGTCAGCCCCGCCTCCTGAGACCTATAAAAGGAAGCGGCCGCCGCTGCCAAAGGAGACGACGGAATAGTCCGAAGACGGAGCGGAAAAGCCAGTAGTCCGAGTTCGAGAGCAGCGAAGGTAGAAGTCAGTAATACGGGTCAGAGTCGGAGAAGTAGAAGACGGAGTAGTCGGAAGCGACTGAGTCAAGCTAGTGCTGAACTGAGCTGTGCGCTACTGTCTGCAGTAGATTCTGGTTGTATACTGCTGTGTGTGCTGTTGTATGCTACACGTCTCGGGTGAAGATAATCGTCTTCTGTGCTGTATATAATTGTCGCTTTTGTGCTGTCCTGTGTGTCTTCGTGTAAATAAACGCCGTTGTTTTTATTTTCTACTGCCGTCTGCTGATTGAACGTTCTACACACCATATCACTTCCACTATCCAAACGAACCCCGGTAAAGAAATTTAGTAACAATATATTCTTCTTAAATATTAGTAGAGATAGAAAGGAAAAATTAAAAACTCTTGTATGTCTGTTGCACTCTGATTCACTAATCTGATCTAGAATACAAAGTAAAATTATAAACAGGGAGATTATAAAAAGAATTTCGAAGATATATGATATTTTAATGAGACATTTTTCGGGGGAACGAAATTCTGAATGCCCAGTATAAAATATGAAAAGAATGAATGAAAGAATGATATGAAAAAAGTAAATCAGTTCACACAATTATAATTCTTTGATAAAATTCTGAGTTTGCGTTAACAGTGTTTTTAGTGCTAGAAATAGCCACGTTAGAACAAGACGAATAAAAAAGCGAAAACGATCGATAAAATTTAGCGAAGTGTAGGATATGATACACCGAGTATGAGTGGAATTTTGCTGCCATTTGGAAAATGAACTTCGCCTAACATTTAACACTTTTTCAAAAACCTGAAAAGGAATGGAAATCTTCTAGGGCATAGGACTAGATCAAATATGCAACCGGATTCTTCAGATTTGGGTATTGAATATTATATAATTTGCATTGAAAATGAGTCTCACTTAAGGTCAAGCTTTAATAAATTGGACCACTTTCATTTGGCCCTGTCCCTGAGTTCAATTTACTTTTGGCTCAGCTACATGGTATATCTAAGATAGACAAACCGAATATGTGGTCTTGTTGAAATTGCACAAGACTCTTTGGAGTCTGAATTAATTTAGGAATTAATTCAGATTTTAAAATAATTAGTTAAGAATTTAGGAAAAATACCTTTTTTTTCTTCCTTAATTAAAAGTGTTTAGTCTTAGAAGAAAATAGCTCCAACTAATTCAAGAAGAGATTAAAATTAACATTTTTTTTTTTTTTTTACAGCATTATCTTGGATCCTGGCTAGATTAGCTTCCTAGGTAATTCTTTTCAATTAAAATTTATTTTCGCATCTTCACTCGAAAAACTAAAAATTCTGACTGACATATTATTCTAAAAATAAAACAATAAAGTGCCTTCATTTTTAAACGTAGCAATATTAAAAAAAAAAAAGTCGAAGGAATTTTTAGCTCTTGTTGTTGTTTTTAAATTTGCTTTTCACTCGAACTTTGAAAATATGAAAAGAAGGGAAGGAGGAGCTTACATTGGAAATTTTTTGAAAACCAGGGCAACCAACTATGCTTCTTTCAAACGAAGCTCCGGGCCCTTGAAGTCCGCCCTACGCCTGTCTACGATATACGATTAAGGCCTACCTACGGTATGAGCTAGCTTCTTAAGTTGTTTCCATTGTATGAACTCAATTCCTCTATGGCAATTTGTAACAGTGCATGTAATAAAGCTTTATTATCATTTCACACCGCTGTTTCACTGTAAGAGATATGTTGATTCCAAATATTTCTTTAAAGACTGTTACAGGTGAAAAAGTAAAGGTACACAGAAAAACGGATGCATCAATGATAACACATAATCTACTCTAGATCTAGATAATGCATATCTTCACAATGCTGATCGATATTTTGAATTCCATGCAATACCGTAAAGATATTGTAATTGCCGAGCATTATTATACATAGTTAATATCACCGATCCTTGCATTGTTACTCTAGATTTTCTTCAAAATTTTAACTGTACTGTAGACCTGCTCCCACCGGGGGCATCTCATATCAGGGTGAGAAGCTTCCGTCATGGGGTCTGGTTCTCCCACCAAAGTGAGGATAGAAATGATGGGGATTGGCTACCTCCTACCGATGATGGGATATGCTTCCCATGGGAAGGATTGCACTGTGGCCGAGATGGCCCTTAGGACTCAATTCTAGTTCTCGCCAATTTAATCCAAATGCCTTAAATTAGATGGGGCGGAGTAGCCTTGTGTGGTTACTATAGACCTGAGGACCAACTTAGTACAGTTAGAAGAAGAAATTCCTTTGTTTTCAGATAATGTACAATAGTGTAAAATTACTTGTCACAGAAATGCATATGCTTTTCCCATAAGACCCTATACTGAGAATCACACACATTTTAAGATTTCTGAGAAAAATTTGGAGTAGAAACAGATTTTTTTCGGGAAGTTTTAGAAACAACATACGAGGATCCCTGATTTTAAATGAAATTCAAAAAGCGCAGTTGAAAGATTATGACATTAGGCCGTTTCTGGAGAACAAGCTAAATTTGCCAGAGTGGCTATATCAGCATGAAAATCGCCAATGAATCATGCAACAAAACGATACTGAACTCTTTGCTTTTCCTTCGCCAAATTTAATTAAATGGTTTTAATTCATCTTTGTTTCAAAGACATTGATTGAGAAAATATGCTCCCACTTTTTCTGCCGGTCTATACGTGAGCAATCAGTAGAATAACTGAATAAAATCTGTAATATTGTTTACTTGCACAATTATCATCTTATAGAAACGAAGAACATTTTACAAATATTTTTAATGGATGCCAGGTTAATAAATCCTGACCATGGCGACAAAGTGATAACCATTGGTCGCAAAAATGAAGGTTTGAAAAACTAGAAAATTCTAGCTTCAGTGATATTTCTATTACGTGCCGAGGTCATTTTGACAAATTCTACACTCTTCCACAGAAGTGCACGTACGCCAGTTTGGAAATTATTTCTTAGGACTGCTGATCATGAGGCGAACTCTCTAGGTGCATTGTTGCTACTATTTAATCAATGGTTTATTATTTATGTGTGTGATGTTATTTTCTTTAAGTTCTGTCTTGTGCATGTAGCGGATTGTTATGAACGAGGATAGAACCTGGGACCTTGTGGTTCGCGGCCGAGTGGCAAGACAACAAGACAAAAGTAATTACCCGTGTCTCGTAGTTGTTATCTGGCTTATAAGCTTTCACCGCAGTACTCTCCCACCAGTGAGTCGGAGGTGAAACGAACGATATGGCTATTAAGTGGTGATGTATTAGCTGTTGAGTCTAATGCACCTGTACCTATTTGAGTAGCGCCAAGCATTATGGCGAGCGTGTGTGGGTGAGTGGTTGCTGTGGCGTCAAGTGAGTCTGACGGCTTTGTGTTGCTGCGACAAGTGAGTCTGATGACTTTCGGTTGATGCGTCAAGTGAATCTGACGACTTTGGGTTGCTGTGGGTAGATGGCGCCACAACAACAGTACGAATGTTGAAGATTCATCGTCCGAGGTCACCAATGTAGCGGATTGTTATGAGGAGCGAGGATAGAACCTGGGATCTTGCGATTCGCAGCCAAGACACACACCACAAGACAAAAGTAATTACTCGCTGCGTCATAGCTGTTATTTGGCTTATAAGCTTTCACCACATGTACATTTCGGCCCTATTTTACTTTTTTGTGCGGCGGGGGGGGGGGGACAGTGTCGTTATTACTTCACTTCCCGTTTTATGATTTCCATCACGATATTCATCGTCTCATTATATCTTTTGATCAGATTTCCTGTTTTAAAAAATGTGAAGATGCTCTTATTTTTTAAATATTAAATCTAAGACACATTTATACAATATGTTTTGTCCTATTTTGCAATAGCTTGAATAAAAGCATGGGCACAGAACAACTATCCTTCCTCATTATAATACAGAAGAATCTTGGGTTAATTTTTAATTGAGTTTCAATTATCTGGAAAGCTCAGCCAGAAACGAGCTTAATTTCATCCCCAAACCTTATTCGTAATACGAAACACTCATTAAGAGAAGTCATTTTTTTTCATAGGATCAATGTAAAAATACATACATATATATATTTCAGCATATATGTATTGTTTATAATACACGCCTTTTTACCAGAAAGTTGCCGTCTAAAGACATTTGTTTTTGCCTACGCTTCAAAATGTATAGAAATGAGATCAGCATTATCGTTAAAACATTTGTACAGCGCATAGCCACGAGGCCAACTATTGTGTGCAATAGAAGGTCACGCCTACTTCAGGAACAAGAAGTGACTGCAATGGGACAATGGCCTGTTGGGACAATACTTGGAAATGTCTCATCGGGACAACTATTTGCTATTGCCGCAGTGTTGTCACGGGATGTTCCTGAAGTAGGCATGACCTTCTATTTCGCGCAATAGTTGGCATCATGTCAACGCTGCTTTAAAATAAATTTTCTTAAGCAGTTTTCCAAGCTTTCAGCATTGCCCTTATTTTACTGGGAGCTTGAAGCTACACAGGCAGTTTTCTCCTCTATGATTTCTTGCTGTGACAGATTGAAGCAACTGGCTGTGCTTGTATTTATAGTCTCATGTTATTAAAATATTTTTCACTCATATCACAATGTGAAACCATGATGCTTTTCAGTGTCTTACTTTTATTTATTTATTTTTTTACCAAAGCACTCTACAAAGAAACCGACAGGATTCTGCGTGTGACGTTAAAATGCTTCCTCATTGCTCCTTTTAGGAAACATGGCTCTTTAAGAGAGTTACTTTTTATATATATATATATTGTCTTATCAAAGGAGCTCATCAAGGGAAATTTGACTGCATAGGTAAAATCCTTCACTTCTTTCATTTGACAAAACAATTCTTTGCAATTCATTTACATATATAAATTTTCTAGTTATACTTTTAATCAATTATTCCTGTTATCCATTTTTTAAAATCTTAAATATATATTGGCAACCTTTGCCGTCTAGCTGCCCATTCATCATTTATTTATTTATTTAAAAGAATAGGCAAAACCAAAGAAACAGTATCCTAGCCACAACCACACTTCCTATTTCACACAGAATTTAATAACATCTAGACTAAGGTTGCTCTGTTCAGAAACACAATCAATTTTTGAATGAAATCCCAGAAAAATTATTTTATTAAGCATTCTTTGAGGAGTGGTGGAGATAAACCGAGAGAATTTTCCAGCCACAGAGTTATCAAATAAAATACCTAATGTACTGATTTCACGAATTTTTATCCATTGAAAACTTTTAACTCTTAGTCGTCGTCACTGTCCCTCCATTTTCAATGGATATTACAAAATAAGTACCCCCAGCTAACTTCAACAAATGAAAAGATTTCATTGAAAATTTCTGCATTTTGAAAGTATAGCTAACCAATCAGACTATTTGATCATTATTATGTAATCATAATTTAAAATAGTACCTTCTATTATTTTGATAATATGTATCATCATCAAATTTTTCGATATGAATATATTAATATCATCAATATGGTTGCTGAAGACAGTAAAGATTAAATTATTCATGGCACTTAATTTTAATAAACAATATCTAATTACAACCAAACTATAATAAAAATACAATTATAATAATATAAATGAAAAGTGTACAATAATGATAGAAGAATTTGCTTGGTTAACTAAACCTCAAAGTGATTAAATTGTCAAAATCGGTTCATTTGTTAAAATTGAGAAATCTGACAAAATTTTATTTGCAATATCTCTAAAAATGGAAAAGTAGAAGATAGACAGCCAATGGTAATGTATTTAAAGGTCATGAAACAAAAAATTTTAAACTGGGGAACTCTGCTATGTTTGTCAAAGAATGTACAATGACGTTTTATTTTTTTAATTTCTCTTGAAAATGGGAGATGAAAAAGCATTAAGTTCTTGACCAAGATGTCATAAATTTTCATATGATACAAAAATTGGTGAAATCAGACACATGATTGGAACTGAGTGGCTAGTTCATTGGTTTCCCTTATTATTTTAAATTATATATATTTACTTATTTTTCAACATGTTATTTCCATGTATTGTAAATTTAAGCTTCTTTACATCAATTTGGGTTTTACAAAATATAAGTGATTTGATTCTTTTTTAATGCAATTTGTCACTGATTTCTTAAAAATAATTTTAACATTTCTCATAGCAATTTACACCAGTTTTAAATTATTATAATATAAAAAATGCAAAACATCTTACAACAGAATATACCATTTTTCAAAAATAAATAGAAGAAATCAGCAACACAAATTTCAGTATCATATGATAATCAGTATCTTCTCCTCTCTTCCTTTTTATAATAAATAGCAGATTGTATTTTTATAAAATTTATCTGACAATTCTTTACATTTTTTAAAAACTTATTTTGTTAAAATAATAAAAATAAAATAATTGCAATTACAAAATAAATATAAATTCTTAGTAAAAAAGAATATTTATGTAGCATTTTATATACATAAGTTCCTCTCCAATCACTTTTTATTTACAATGAATACATTTGGAATATTAATTTCCTACTCTGTCTCTGGGAATCAATCTTAATTCAGCACCGTACTTCAGAAAGACATCACCTAAAAAAACAAAACCTTCATTAAAATTAAATGGAATCACCATATTAATTGAATAAATTCTAATTGATATTGTTAAACACTGCATTTGAATATATTTCACTGCGAATTTATGCATATAGTAGGCTCTCTACACAATTCTACTAAATACTTATTTTTACATGACCTGTATTCTAGGGATAGACTGCAAAATATATAAAAGTATGTTTCTCACATGCAATGTTTTAATAGAAGAAATTCATGTTTTTATAAAAGATGAGAAAATTTCAAGAGCAAAACAAAATAATGATTAAAATTTGATATGTAAAAGGAAGCATAGTTTAAATATGTTTTATTCTGAGGATAACAATAATTTTATACTGCTTGAAACCTAATTCATAAATATTAGAACAAAACAGATTAGATTAACAGAAGATAAGAATTACTCTTTATTTTTTCCTTTATAAAGAAATTAAAATTATGCTAGAAATAAATCTATCTGCAGCCAAAGTCCATGGTTAAAAATTTCTCTTGTTTGTATTGTATGTCTATATTCAAGAGGAATGTAAATTTTTTTCTCCTGTTTTCAAATATGTCACAAATAATAACATTTTATGTGATAAAATTATTACAAAAAAATTAACTATGAAAAAAATTCTGAGCATATCCTCCTGTATTTAAAGAAAAATTAATTTTAAAAATAGATTACTTTATAAATTTAAAATTGAAGCATGAAGTAAGATGTATTCAAAAACTGATGCATTTCAATAAATATTTTAATACATGGTATTTTTTATTACTAAGTAAATATAATAGCAATAACAATAATAATACTAAAAATAATTCTACAATTTGGAGCTAATTATGTATCTACGTAATTAACTTTTAAAACATTAATTCTAATTTGCAGAATAAAAGGGAGTGCTATATTTTATTTCTTTTAAATAATTTTGAAAGATATATTAGCAAATCATGATTGCATGATAAACAATTTTGAAGTTTTCATGTATCAAGATAATCTTTTATTTACATTAATTAAGGTTTCTAAAATGTCTGAAGACCTTTTTGTTTTCAAAACAAAAACTGTAAATTACAATTGTAATAAAACAATTGCCTACAAACACTTTAATTCTGAATATTTTCAGTAAATATGTAAGAAAATTAACAAAAATAAATTAATACAATATGAAAAAATTGTAATTAAACTAAAACAAATGTGGGAAGACTCTGAAGGGAGATGAATAAGTTTGAAAATGAAAGTTTGGGTTGGCTTCTGCAAAATAAAAATGTATAACATATGCTTGCATTTTCTACATAATGTCAGATCTAATATATAAAAAGATTATTTTACTTTCTTATGTAAGCCTTCTTTAAATTGTCAATTAAATAAAGAAAAACATGGTTTATTAATATTTTATAATCCATTCCCAATAATATAATATATACTCCTAATAATATCCATAAAATAATGTCAAATCATATAACTAATGCCAGAAACAATAAAAAGGAATTTCTTTGAAGTTTAAAAAGGAAAAACTAATAATAACAAAAATAAGTAATAACATACATATAAACACACAAAATAAATAAAGAAAAAGAATACATACCTGCCGTTTGAGATGGATTGATTCCCACACCACTATCTGTAATAATTGCACTTACTTCAGGGCTCACTTTAAACTAGAAAACAAACACATTTTATATTAAGAATTATAATTTATATCTCACCTAAATTCTAATTTTTGTATATCATTGTAGGCAGGGGGCTTAAATATTTAAGAAGAATCAAATATCAACATTCCTTCTTTTTTGAAAGAAAATATGAAACAAGAAGGGAAAAAAGAAGAATGTGATTAAAATTACATTTTCATCAAGAAATTCCTTTGAAATATATAAAAACATTTAGTACAAAATTAAATAAACATTTCAAAAATTGAAATGATAATGGCAGAAGTGTCAAGAATGTCTATTAATTATCATTATTCTTTCGGCTTCATTAGGCTTTCGGCAATTAATAGGGCAAACCATTGTAGCAACAAAATTTGTTATCTATAATTTGGTGAGCAGTAATGCATATTTTGGAGTGATTTTTAAAAACTTTATTTAAAAGGACAACAAAATGTTACTATTTTTCTTTGATAATTTCTGAAATTGTTTATCACACAAACATAATTTTTATATCCTAGTTTCTTTTAAATTGATATGTTTTTCCTCCATTCCATTACTAAAATCAGTGCAAAAACATACCTACAGAAAATGTAATTCAGGGCAAATACCAGAAATGTGCACCCCCCCCCCTTTTTTTTTTATAACTACAAATTTATATATTATCTCTGTTGAAATTTTATTCTAAGGTTAAGAGTTTAAGATTAAAATTTCAGTTAAATTAAAATAATAATATACAAAACATTTCTGATTTATTAAGATTTACATGTTACAATTAAGATAATTTTGACAACCTGATGATTCACTAATCAAATTAATTGCAAATATTGTCAAATGGCTGTAAATTAATTATTGAGCATTGTGATATTTCTAAATAAGACAACAAAAAATTTCAGATAATAATTAATACTGATTGCAAGCTAATATTGATTTCATAATTAATTTAAAATATTGTGCATGTGGAGGAGAGGGAAAAAGAAAAAAAAAAAAAGGTAAATTCAAGAGCTCCCATAATTGTTATATAAAAAGATTTCTGTAATTTACAGATTAAATACTTTATTTTTTGAAGTTTTTAAATACAGTATAGCAAATTTAATTCTGAATATCTAAAAGCATTAAATGCTACAAATTTTAAAAATTAATTTTGAATGCATGAAAAAAAAACTTTTGTGATGAAATATTGATATATAAATAAAGTTAAAATGTACTGAGTGCTTTGTAGTTAATGCAGTTAATAATGTAACTGTTTAAAAATGTTTTACAAATGATTGTCTAAATCATATGAAATATAATTACAATTACTTATCATTCTGAT
This sequence comes from Argiope aurantia, assembly GCA_026543865.1. Taxonomy (NCBI): domain Eukaryota; kingdom Metazoa; phylum Arthropoda; class Arachnida; order Araneae; family Araneidae; genus Argiope; species Argiope aurantia. The sequence goes on from JAPMOR010028571.1 coordinate 69,371, forward strand.
TATGCATAAATTGAAATTACAATAGCTGCATATTATTTAACTAATTATCCAGTAATATTTAAGAAAAACATATGAAATAATTGTCAGCAATCAACAATGACACAGATGTTTTTATTTTGAAACTAAATGAAATTAACATCTCATGAAATGCAAAATAAAATATACTAGAAAAAAAATTATGCATAGAAACTTTAAATACTTCATCTTTCCTCTCTTCAGACTTCCTCTACATTTTACCAAATAAGTATTTCTTTCTATGCTTTACTCTGTTTGCTAAAGTAGGAATAACATAATTTGCATATTTTTCACAGATTTCAGAAGTCTGACGTCAATTTAGTATGTATATGGAGGGTATAATATTTGACCTCTATGCATACTGTAAAACAAGAGGGGAGTTAAGTATTATATTATCTTTCTATTTCTAAACAAAATCAGAGTATGATCAAGTATGCTCTTTACCCTCATTGAAATCCTTGAAAAGAATCTTAACGAATTTTTCTCTTTTAAAAAAAATGTTTTAAACATCAGATCTCTGTAAATTTTTATTTTATTTTATTTACTTTTAGTAATTGATTTTAGTTTGCTCCCAATTGTTAGAAGACTGCATCCTGTATGTTCCCCAAATTTCACTGGAATCATTTCGATTTTTAAGATTCTAGGGATCAACAGTTGCAATAATAAATAAATGCACATTTTTATAACTCTTTCGATTTCTCCATTTAACCATCTGGTAATGGCAAAAGGATGAATATTCTGTTTATTATAAATAAATTGTTTAATAATTTCATTGTATTTTATTTTATCATAAAAAATTGTGTGGAATCTATTAGCAAAACTTTTAAAATATCAAGTATTATAGCCAATATGTTGATAATGCCCATTTTTTTTTAATTTTTATGTTAACATGCTGCAATGCACCTAACATGCTTTTAGAAACCCTCATATAATATAAGTAAAATGTGGTATATTATTTTAATTTTGGAATGCAACTTGCATATGAGATATAAGAAAGTAAAAGCTATTGAATCAGAAAAAAAATTTAATTAATTAAGCATTCGATGGCATGGACATTTACATGCAAATATAATATCAAGTAATTTTACTTTACAAAGTAGCTCGTATATAAAAAAAATTAAATGGTAAATAATACAACTTAAACTTCAAATGTAATTTAATGTTTAAAATACTCTGTTGAGAAAATATGAATACAAAATTATGCAGAACACATTTAAATTGAACTTTAAAACAACAACAACAACAAAAAAAACTAATATTCAAAATTCTAACAACTAACTGATAATCAATAACAGTAAAATAAAAATAAAATAGAAACGTGAAGTTTCTCTAAAAAAATTGTAATGACACAATAAGTAAATCAAAATAAATACCTATTATCCCTAATGAAAGCAATGTCAATATCCAATTTAATTTCAGAATCAAGTATAATAAAAATAATAAAATGATGACAGAAATACACAATTTTATAATTCTAGAAAACTATGAGGAGTATCCAGAAATTAAATTCCATTTCCAATTTTAGCTGCAAAATTGCAATGTTCATGATTTCATACACACATACTATTTTTCTGACTCACTGATACACAATAAGAGTCATTTTTTTATTGCTGAATATAATATCAACTGAATGTTAAGCATTTATAATGTCAGAAAATTGAATATCCCTCTATATGTTATATTCTGTTTTCTTAATATTAGAAACACAAAACAAATTGAAATTTAGTGACAAATTTGTGAAGTTCGTATACAAAACACAAAAAAGGATTTGATGGTAAGGCATTGTATGCAAAATTTCAATGAAAGGCATAAAAACATTCACAATGATGAAAGAAGTGGGGAGCAGTCCCTGAATGATGATGATTTGCTTACAAATATTGAAGAGAAAATTAAGAAAAAAACAAATTCAACATTATGACAATGTCAATATATTTTTCACAAATTTCCAATTCATTTCTTCATTGCAGCTTCTACAATAAGGTCATGTAAAAATTTGCACTCGCTAAGATAAATGCTTCAAAAACGGTGACAATTGCTGGAAAAAAAAATCCTAAGCATTGTATAACAGAACTTATTTTCTGAATACCCCATATATTACATAATTTCTAAAAAATTCTTTAAAGTTTTAAATAATTAATGGTACAGCAAACTGAATAAATAATGAAATAAAAAATTTATTTCTCTCTGCTAAAACAAAGAAAAAAATAACCAACCTCTTCGGCAGCGAATTTTAGAACTGCAGTGAAAGGTGTATTCTCTGGTACACTGAGTCTAAAATTAAAAATGGATATTAAAACAATTAAGAGCAATTCTTATTTCTTAGCTAAATTTCAACAAAAATAAAAATATTTACTTGAAATTATATTACATCTCATGCTTAATACATAAAACAGATGTGCAAGAAATTTAGGATTAATATAAAAATAAGTTTCTTTCATATTATTTGTATTATTACTTAGACAAATAAGATAACAGAAGTCTTAAAGGGTATTTCAAAATTTTGATACCATAAAAACAAAAAGTCAATTAGCTTGTTTTTAATTAATAATTCATAAAATTCAAAATGAGACAAAGCAAAGATATCACTTTGATCTAAATATATTTAAGTTTGGGCGTCATTTGATAAAAGGCTCAAGTTATATTTATCATATGATTATGAATCAATCTCATAGCATTTAAAAGGAGGGAAAATCCAAGAATCAATTTTTTAACCCTCTACAAGCCACTATATTATTAAAAAAATAAAATAAAAATCCTTTAAAATTACATAATTGAACTTTCATCAAATAATATTGTTATAGGTGTCCCTCCCCCTTAAATCAAGGTTCAGTGTAATATGTGTATGGGCTAGTATCCAAAAGCTCAACAATGGATAAAAATACCTTATTCTACAATGAAACATGAATTCAAAGTAGTAGCAATGTATTCAAACAGCATGAAGTGTTTAGAGATAATATACTCAACTACTCACTTGAACTCAACTTAATTCAGCTTTGTCTCATGGCATTTTATTATTTCAGTGACAGGGCAAAGAAGATTTTAGGAAGATCACCATAACTCATGTCCTAATATATCTATCATCAAAATTCTTTCTGATCAATAATTTCGGAATCAATCAATAATTCCAATTACAATCAATAATTTTGTAAATCTAGGATAATTATCCTGGGAAAAACTCTGAATGCTGACCACAGATTTATCTTCCTTTAGATGGTCAATGGAGTGGTCTAAAATCCCACAATTTTATAAAACAATAATATTCAAATTTTTATAATTTACTATTTTTTAGTTCCAATAGAGTGGATCTTCCTTTAAAATATAAGTGACCCGAGAATATTTTACTAAATATGACTCAGATGATCCAGGGTCTGCACAAAAGTACAAAATTTGTAATTAATTAAAAAATTTGTTGACTTAAATTGCAGTAAATAGCATTTTTTATTGCACTTCAATTATTTTTTCCTACTAGATGTATATGCCTAATATTTATTTTTAAAATTACACAATCAGACCTGATAAGAATGGACATTCTGTGTGTTTGTATATATATATATATATATATATATATAATATGAGCTTTTATCAATGTGATAAAAACATTGATAAAAGCCGATTTACAAAAAATTATTTTTGTACTGTATTATTTTCAGATGTGGCCATGGAAAAAATGCACAAATTTTTCTTGAATTTAATTAATTAGAATTTAAAAAAAGATGCACATTCCTACCCTTCCAAAGTATATATGTTCCAAATTTGATAGCTCTAAGTCAAAAAGTCTTGTTTTACCTCATCATGTATTGGCACTCTCATTTGTAGAATACCAATGCACTCCTATTTATCCTTATTATAAGTAAAAATTATTGAAGGAGCAATACAACTAACAGTTTAACTTTCAAACTGTAAATTGTTAGAATATGAAGATCATTAATGTATTTACAACTGTAATTCCAAAAATTATAGTAAAGTTATATACTCTACTACTCCTGATATCAAAATTTACATATAACTTCTATGATCACATTCTTCAAATGTTTTAAAGTTTACGATTTCATAAAAGTAGCAATAACATGAGGAATGATAGCTAATAAATAATGAATAATAGATAGAAGTAAACAAATCTCTATATAGTATTTTAAATTATGCCATAACTAAAAATTTATAGTACTAATCACATTGAGAAAGGCTTAGCAATTAACACACACACACACATATACAAATCACACTAAAAAAGGTGATTTTTAAAATGTTTATTATCAGAGTGTCTGATGAAATTTGCAGTGCTATTTCAATTACATCTTCTAAAGTAATGTGACAAAAAATTAAGTATTAGCAATAAGACTTAGGATTTACATAAAATCTACAGTAGAAAATAAAATTCGATCAATTCATATAACATATTTATACTTACACCTTAAATGGCAACTTAGGATCTGAGGTCAGAGTTATCTTGAAAGTTACTTTAGACCTGAAATGAAAGTTAAGATTAAAAAGATGTTTCATTTGAGAATACATATATTTATATCTATCAAAAACACTAATAATTTTTCAGTACATTTCCATGACAGTCTAAAATCATCAAAATTGCTCATTTTCTTTTATGATATTCCTTTGAGCAGCCTGTCTGTTCAATCTCTGAACTTTCAACTCTAAATAATGAAGTTTAAATATTTATAAATTGTTCTTTTATGAGTATATTTCTTAACATGGTGTATATAATGTCAGATGCTTTATAGCTGAACATAACTTTCTTCATGAAAAGCTTTAATATTTTGAAATAAGTATTCTTATTTTAAAAATAGAAATTTTCTAATAATTTTTTTTTGACAGTTTAAATTATCAAACATTTGAAGATAATACAAAAAGAATCAAATCTTTAAAGATTTAAAAATCTTTTTTGTCAATTCAATATTGCAAAATTTTATATACAAATTTAAATTAGCATCAATAAAATCTTTAAGTTATAATTTATGAACTGTACAATTTTTTGTTTTTAACTACAATGTAAAAGAAAAAAACTTAATTCAGAAATAAATATTCAGTATAAACCTCAAAATCATAACTAGTCCCATTGTTTACTTTTTATCAAAGTTATATGCAAGTGTATTTTTACAAAGGGAAAAAAAATCAAGATAACATGCATTTTGTATTCTATTCATTATAGAGAAACATTAAACTATGGATTCATGAAACACACCAAAATATAAAATTAAAAGCAATTTGTAAAGCATTACTTACATAGTAATTTTAAACAATAAAAGACTTCAAAGAAATCTGAAAAATAAATATTTTTTCAATATAACTAAAATTTATAAGTAAAATATTAATTTATAAATATATTTTCAATTTGATAGCAAATAATTCACAAATATACACAATAGAAGTTTAATCAAATCTACTGAATGCATCCACATATTAAATTTCATGATAATAAATTCAATCAAATCAATATTCATTGAAATAGCAAGAATAATTTATAATAATTAAATTTATGCATCATTCTGATGTTACACCTTTGAGCAATCAAGTCAAATAGAAAGTAGCAAATTATAAAGCAAATTACTATTCATAGCACATTTTTAAAATTGAACCAAATAATTATATTCGTTGGCTCTGCAGGTTATTTGAAATATGTCCAATGAGAAATAAATAAACAAACTCAAGAAAAATGAAATCGAAGAGAGTCCAAAACTAAATTCATTAATCTTTACGAATTATTCTATACTTAAGATTATATTTATCACAAACAAAAGAAATAGTAGTAACATATTTTAAATTAAAATCAACCAAATTGTAATACATTCGCGATCAGCTGGTACGTCAAAATGTTCTGAAAAAATCAATACATAATAAGAACGAAGAAATTTACCCAGAAATTTTTAAATGATGATTAATATTTACTTTATAAGACAGGTAAAGTTTATGCAATTAGCACATATAATACCAACTTAACGATTTGCACTGTTGATTATACTCCACGCTACACTTTCTGATTCCGAAACGAAAAGAATGTTGCCATTTACCATTAATTGATTTTAATTTCTAAAATGCAGGTGGATTCAATATTCCTCAAATGAAATAATTCTTAATTAAACAATTCTTATATTTTAAAATCATTTAAGAAATATTATAATCCACAATTTTTTCAAAATTTTTTTTAAATGATGCTAT